>RJWM01034837.1:0-19538 GCA_004363535.1 Dasyprocta punctata | reverse complement strand
TGAAAGCTCTAGAAGGTTCGCCATCACTATCCTTTGTTCAGTCTTCTTCACTGTAAAAGGAAAGGGTGTGTATGGGGGTGGGGGATCTTAATAATTGGTATTTGAAATGACTTGGTCTTGTTGGGCCTTGGAACAAGTTAGTTTCAAAATAGAAGGGATAGAAATAGAAACCTAAGGAAGACTGATTAATTTAAGATTAACTCCTCCCAAGACTTAGTGAGATAAAAGACTTCATAATTGGTTCAAGTACTCTTTGAGTTCAATCCTTGACTGAGTCCATCACATATATATTTTTTTTTTTTTTTTTTTTTTTTTTTTTGCGGCACTGGGGATTGAACTCACAACCTTGCACCTGCCAGGGCAGGCGCTTAAGCCACTGAGCCAAACTCCCAGCCCTGGTTTTTTTTTTTTGAGGCAGGGTCGCACTGTGTAGCTCAGGCCAGCCTTGCGCTCGCGTTGTAGCCCAAGCTGGCCTCGAACTCACAACGCTCCGCCTACCTCAGCCTCCCGAGTGCTGGGATTAAAGGTGTGCGCCACCACGCCCGGCTCATCACATATATTTTTTAATAGTGCTAAGAATCTTAACTTCCTTAAATTGTTTAGTAGGTTAATGAGGGATGCCAAGCAGTCTCCTGCTGGTTATCCTTTGTAAAATGAAACGTGATATAATGTAATGAGGTTTTAAGAGATTTTGATTATTAGTAGTATTAGTTTTTTTTTGTTGTTTTTTTTTTCCTTCTTTGAGGCAGAGTTTCACTATGCAGGTCTGGCTGGCCTTGAGCTCACTTTGTAGCCTAGGCTGGTTTTGAACTCACAATGATCTTTCTGCCTCAGCCTTCCAGTGCTGGGATTATAGGCATGTGCCACCACACCTGGCTTATTAGTATGTGTTTTATAGAATTTTAACTTCTGTACTTTGAAGGAGCTAGGTTGCATATCTGTGGCGACTCCTGTACTCTTTAGAATTGTTGCGTTAAAGATACCATCTGTCATCTGAGTAGGTGGTATTCCAGCTGTTTTGTGGAAGATAGAATATTGAACATACATATTATTTTTTATTTTTATTTTTATTTTTTTTACTAAGATTGTTACATATTTTACAATGCCCTATCTTGCTGGGTTGTTTTGTAGATTTGACATTTTGTTATATTATTTGAGATGTATTATAGAGTAGCAATATACTTTATATGTTTTTACATGGTAGGTAACCACTAAATAAAAAAATAAATTTAATCTGAATTTATTACTTTTTTTCTTTTTTTTAATTGGTACTGGGAATCAAACTCACAACCTTGCGCCTGCCAAGCAGGCGCTTAATCTACTGAACCAAACTCCCGGCCTTGTTTTTTTCGAGGTAGGGTCACACTATGTAGGTCAGAGCGGCCTTGCTCATGTTGTAGTCCACGCTGGCCTCGAACTCACAACACTCCACCTACCTCAGCCTCCCGAGTGCTGGGATTAAAGACATGTGCCACCACATCCAGCCTGAATTTATTTTTAAGTAGATTTTGGTTAGATCTTGTAGTTGAGTTTCCTTTGAAATTAGGTAAATTAGGTTTATCTGCAAACTCAACCTTAAGATGAGGACGGAGGTACCTTAAACTAAGTAACAAAGGTAAGTAAGCCTGTATCATGAGTTGGCATAGAAAGCAAACTGGAGAGGGTGTGCAGTCTGAATGGGTGCAGGAAGTGGCAAGCCTCTTTCTAGCTATATTTGTAGCTATGTGAAAAGTGAAGGTCTACTAATGCTATATTTTTTTTCCTAAAGAAAATCCAGAAATATGAATTTTCATGTGATATTCCTGTTATTAAAATTTTTAGCTTTTTGAATTAATGCTAATGCTAAATAAGATGTATCAGCAGCTAGATGAGGAATGAAGGCCTCAGTTCGAAGTCGCCTTTAGGAGTTCCTTTTCTAAGTTAACCCCTAGAATCATCTGCAAATTGTCATGGAACTAAATTATAATATTGGTGTGAGTTCTGAGAGCCAACAATATATGAAGTTGATGTTAGTTCTTTTTCCTAGCTCTTGGAAAATTGTTGAGGATATGAAAACATTGTTAGAGGGCAGGGGATATAGCTCAGTGATAGAGCACTTGACCAGCATGCACAAGGCTCTGGGCTGAATCCCCAGCAAACTCTTCTCCCCAGTTGGTAAACTAGCTGATAGAGAATTTTTTTTTCCCACTGAGTTTCTTATTTACCTCTACAGTGCTATTATCATCTCTGGAGGACCTAATTCTGTGTATGCGGAAGATGCTCCCTGGTTTGATCCAGCAATATTCACTATTGGCAAGCCTATCCTTGGGATTTGCTATGGCATGCAGGTACATCTATAAAATTGACCTTGTAGAAACTTTTTTTAGACTGCTCAGACTCTTAAACTATGCGAAGTTCGAACTGTTTTGGTTATATTGATCTTTCAGCTGTCTTGTAGTTCTGAACTGGAATTATATGAGGCAAAAACATATGAGATGCATTAAAGATAAAGAAGAATGCATTGAGTTTTCATTCAGCAAATATGAATGATTGCTCTGCATTCAGACACTTTGCTAAGCCCTGGGAGCTATGAAGATACCTGAAGACTGAAGAAAGCGTGTGATAAAACATGGTTTATTTTTTTTTAAATCCATTTTATTTCAAAGAGAAAAAGAAAACTAAATTCCAAAACACGTCAGTCAAGGGGCAACAATAGTGCATACATTATGCATTGTCATCCCCAAATCATTCACCCAGAGCATAAGACATCTGCATTCAGTTGTCCAAACAATAGCAGCACAAATCTTTCTCTTAAATGAACTCAGAGAAATCGGTCGTATAACTAGCTTAACTATTTTTATATACATACATATATATATACACATATTCATATACATGTTGTTTCAGCTTCTCACACTAGTGAGATGTTTACACATGTGTGCTTGATTTATTTCACTTACGAGTATGGTCTCGAGTTGCATCCATTTACCTATAAAAGTCTCTAGTTTATCTTTCTTTATGACTGAATAGTACTCCATTGTATAAAAATACCACATCTTTTTTATCCATTCTTCAGTGGATGGGCATTTAGGTTCTTTCCGAGATCTAGCTATTACAAATCATGCTACTACAAATATGGGTGCATATCTATCACTGTGGTATGATGTTTTAAATTCTTTTGGGAAGATACCCAGAATAAGAATAGTGGGGTCGAATGGGACCTTTAACCCTAAGTTTTTTGAGGAATCTCCACATTGACTTCCACAGTGGTTGCACCAGGCTGCATTCAGGGTTCCTTTATTCCCACAGCCCTTCCAGCATTTGTTATCGGTTGATTTCTTGATAATAGCCGTTCTTTCTGGGGTGAGGTGGAATCTGAGTGTTGTTTTCATTTGCATCTCGCTAATAACCAGTGATGTTGAACATTTTTTCA
Source organism: Dasyprocta punctata (assembly GCA_004363535.1). NCBI lineage: Eukaryota > Metazoa > Chordata > Mammalia > Rodentia > Dasyproctidae > Dasyprocta > Dasyprocta punctata. The sequence goes on along the minus strand of RJWM01034837.1, from coordinate 16,126 downwards.
CATATCTATTTGCTGTTTGTGTTTCTTATCTGAGAAGTGTGTATTCATCTCAGATACCTATCTTTGGATTGGGTCTTTTAAGTTGGGGAGGACTGATTTTTTTGAGTTCTTTATATGTTCTTGATAGTAAACCTTTGTCTGAGGTACAGCTGACATACATTTACTCCCACATTGTGGGTTGTCTCTTCATTCTGTTGGTGGTTTCTCTTGCTGTGCAAAAGTTTTTCAATCAAATCAAAAATGATATCCCAGTTGTTGATTCTTTGTGATAGTTCCTGTGCACTCAGGGTTTTATTCAAAAAGTTTTTGCCTACACCAATGTCTTGAAGAGTTTTATTTACTCTGTCTTCCAACAGATTTAACATTTCCGTTTTAATATTAAGATCTTTGATCTATTCTGACTTTAACTTAATGCATGGTGAAAGATATGGGTCCAATTTTAATCTTCGGCATGTGTAGAGCCAGTTTTTCCAGTATCATTTATTAAAAAGACTGTCTTTCGTACAGTGCATGTGTTTGGCACCTTTGTCAAAGATAAGGTGGCTTAGTGTGTCAGGTTGTTTCTGCATCTTCTTATCTGTTCCATTGATCTTCAGATCTGCTTTTTTGCCAATAAAAAGTTGTCTGTTTTTATAATCATACTAATTTGAATGTCTGCATTAGACAATGTGGAGAAGATGGAGGGTGTAATGAAAAGTTTCGATATAAGGGACTTGTACTTGATCCTGTAGACCAGAGGTCAGCAAACTGTGGTCTTTATGCCAGATAGGACCCCCTACCTATTTTTTGTACACATTTAAGCAAAGAATGGTTTTTATTTGGGAAAATTAAAAACAAGTTATGTTTTTGATATTGAAATAAAAATTGAAGTTCAGTGTTTATAAATATAGTTTTATTGGGATGCATCATTATCTACTTTCAGAATTTTCTGTGGATGCTTTTGGGATATAATGGCAAAAGCTGAATAGTTGCAGTAGTTGCAGCAAGGACTTCAGCTGCTAAATATTTACTTTTTGGCCCTTACCAGTCCCTACTGTTTTTGCTAGAGAGCCATTAAAGAGTTTTACTGTGGACTAACACAGTAATTTTAGTAGCTGTCATTGGTAGCTCTCTAGAATATGGCCTGGATGATGGGCAAGGCTAGAGGCCAGGAAACTGATAGATTGGAGAACTGTTTCCTAGGTTACATGTTAGTTAATCTACTGTAGAAGACATTTTATGTTTGAGTTTTAGTTTGAAAAATACAACAAAGTTAGTAAGTTGCTTTACTGCAAACCTTTATTATGGGAAGGTTTAGTATATAAAATGCTAAGAAGAAAGAAGAGAATGTAGAGGTGACAGAATTTGCTAATAGTTTTGAAGAATGTGCAACTATAAATATTTGTATTTATTGCTTTTTTGAGACAGGGTCTTGCTATGTAGTTCAGGCTGGTCTTGAATTCACTGTGTAGTCCAGAGCAGCCTCAAATTTGTGGCAGTCTTCCTGCTTCAGCCTCCTGAGTGTTGGGATTACAGGCATGTGCCACCATGTCCAGCATGTGCTACTATGAATTAAAACAATGACAGTTATTTTGCCCTCTGCCTGCTTTTCTGTTAGGGGCTGAGTCACCTCACATGGTGCATTGTTTTGGCAGATATGACTTTTGCTGTGGAACAGATATTTGAGCCGAGTCGGAATGGTTATTCAGATTTAATGTTTTCAAAACCCTTCTGTGTAATTACCTGCTGTGGGTGGCACTTTGGAGCATATGCAAATTCTGAATAAGAAAAAGAATAACACCAGTTGGGGTAGAAATAAGAATAAGGTCTACGACTATGCCACCCTGAATGTGGTATAACATAAGAATATAGGTATATGGAATTTGAGCAGATGGGCTTAATTAAAGGCCAGATTTTCTTGCTTATCCTATCCTTCTTGCTTTACCTATCACCACATCCTTCTTGCAGACTTTTAGCCTCCTCCTGTGGGGCCAAAGATTAAAAATCTGGGAGGAATTTATATTTGTCTGAACTCCTATTTTGATGCCGCAGTTCTTGTCTGCTCTGGCTTTTTTCTAAGCTCAAAACTCTTGATTTAAGTATTATATTTATATTTGTAATAGACAAACTAAAGTGCATTGAATAGAAAATATGCCAGTGTTTAATAGAAATTAGATCAAATTTCTAATTCAATTGTTTTATAATCATGCTTGTTAATAATCATAATTTATATAATAATACAAAGACTGTCTTTATTTTTGGGTGCAAATGTAACATCCTGAAAACAGGAAATAGAAATGATAAAACTATTATAACACAAAAAAGATTTTTCTTTTGGTTCATGTTAATACTGGTTTTCTCTTTGAGCAGATGATGAATAAGGTATTTGGAGGTTCTGTACACAAAAAAAGCGTTAGAGAAGATGGAGTCTTCAACATCAGTGTGGATAACACATGTTCATTATTCAGGTATTATATTTTTAGATGACTAAGAACACTAGTAGATAAGTGAGTTTAAAGGCAGTATGTTATTTTTCAAAGTTAAAGATTTAGTAGTTTATAAAACTAAGGTTCAGTGGTAGTCACATGGGTATATTTGCCACATTTGCCTTCCATTTGTATGTCACTACAGTGAAGAATGATGTGAAGCTAATTAGGAATAAGGAAGGTGCTTAGGAAATGACTTGGAGGCACCTGTGCAGTCTGGAACCCTGTGTCTCATGATGCCGGCATTTGTATTTTTCCCCTTTTCCCTCTTTGGAGTGATTTTAGATATTACTGTGCCAGATGTGGCAAGTGAATAATGATTTAAACTATCCTGCATTTTGACTTACATGCATTTGCGTTTCTCCTTCTGCATTAGTTTTTTTCTGAGCACTTACTAAGCCATCCACTTGCTGGATCCATTACTAGTTTTTGTTTCCCTTCTCCTTATCTCTACACTGAAGTAAAACTGTACTTTGGTCTGCAATCTTTTTAAGATGTTCCCATCAGCTGAACTACTGGTGGTGCATATATGACTGTCTCATCAGGTGGCTTGTATCGTTCATGGTACAAAAATGGATCTAATCACTCTTTTATTAGTGTTTTTACTAATAAATTAATAGATATTCTATAAATGGACTGAATCTGGTTATTTCAAATTTGAGTAATTACTGCTCAAATATGACTATTAATAGTATTCATACCAATTAAAATTATTGCAATAATCAAATTTATTTCATTAAATTTATATTCTTGAATACTTTATTAATAGTTAATTCTTTAAATTTTAACATGGAAATCTTACAAGTACCCCATGCTGATGCATATAATATGTAGTATAACTGCTGTACCACAAATTAGCTATATTACAATTTTTTTTATACCATTTCAGTGTTTTCCTGAAAGAACTGTTCATATGGTGACATCTGGTCTGTTAAATCAATGCCTTTCTTTGCATTATTGTAATGAAAAAAAGAAAAAAGCCCTCTGAAAAGTGGTGTGAGCTGCCCGTTGGAGCAGCCATGCATGTACCAGTGGTGGTTCAAGCTGGCAGGAACCATCTAATTGAGATCCATACTGCCTGGCATCAAGACATGAATTACAGTCCCTTTTTAATACAGTTAATGCATTATTTGCTTTTATTACTAATAAATAAAGACGATGTAGCTCTATTTAAAAATTGATAAATGTTGGTCAGAGGTGTAGGTCAGTAGTAAAATGTGTGCCTCCCACACCACGTAAAAATGAAAAGCACAGAAAAAATTTTTAAAAATTGATTAATTAGCTGTTTCTAGCCTTCCTAAACTTACTGATTGACCTGGCTAAGACATAAAAATCTGAATTTTCATTGTGGTTTTTGAGAAGACTGGAAACTTACGTTTTAGTCACTATTTCTTTTTTAGGGGATTTGTGTGAAGCCCATATGGTAGACTATTGGTGCACTTATATACTTTTTTTATAAACTAAATTTCAATTTTATTTTTATTTGATTTGATTTTTATAAAGTGAGCCAAAATTTTTATTCATTCATTTCTTGCATTTGAAGTATTACCATCATTAATTTTATTTTAAAACTACATTTGTTTCTAACTGCATTATATCTACAAGATGCAGGCTCTTAATTAGTGGACACATAAAATTACTTTTGTTCTGCTTTTTAGTTTTCACCTTTCTTTTTTTGTTTATTTTTCACTTTTTTTGTTACCTTTATCTGTGCTATTTCTAGTGTATAGGTTTATTTTGTTTAGTAATAATTCTTAGACTCCATTGAGTTAATCAGTATGTCTGTTCCAACTTGGACGGGTTAAAAATTTTAAAAGTGAAGTCATGAATTTTTGTGTGAAGCAAAGATGAAATCCTAGTTTTTATATAAAACTGACTGTAGCTGTTTCTTCATTATTATTTAGGAAAGTCAAAAATAAGTAGATATTCTGTTTTTAAAATGTTTTAATGTTCGAGCTGGATGTGGTGGCACATGCCTTTAATCCCAGCACTCAGAAGGCTGAGGTAGGAGGATCATTGTGAGTTCGAGACCAGCCTGGGCTACAAAGTGAGTTCAAGGCCAGCCTGAACTGCATAGTGAGACCCTGTCTCAAAAAATAGGGCTGGGGATTTAGATCAGTGGCCTAAGTGCCTGCCTGGCAGGCGTGAGGTTGGGAGTTTGATCCCTGTTACAAAAGAAAAAAAAAAAAGTTTTAATGTTTTAGCATCTGGGAATATATTGTTGTATCTTAGTGGTAGAGCACTTGCCTGTCACACATGAGGCCCTGGGTTTAATCCTCAAGACCACAAACACAAACAAAATTTCTTTTTAAGAGGAAGATTAATTTAAAAGACCAGTGTTCAAAATAATCTTACAAATTGAAACTCATTACCAAAATGTACTTGAAATCCAATCCGTGTTTCACTTTATAATGAAGAAAAGTTGCTGCTTACATTCGTCTTTATTTCAGGTGATTAGTCTTGAGGACTCTTGTAGGAGTTTTGTCATATATGACAGTGCAAGAGATTTTAAACATACAGATCTGATTACTATTTAATGTTTTTATGTTTTTCTAGTTATAAAATTCCAGAACTCCATTACAGTGTACACTGTTCATAAACAGCTCCAGCATCTTTTGACATTGGTGTACTTTGTCTTCTTGCTGTCTTTTTTGTTTTTTGTTTTTTTGTTTGTTTTTGTTTTTAGGTAAGTTCTTGTGTATAGTTCAGTCTGGCCTTGAACCCATCTGCCTCAGTCTTCCGGGTGTGACACAATGCCAGCTTATTTTTATGTTTTTTTCCTTTTGTCCTGGGAATCGAACTCAGTACCTTGTGCTTGCCAGGCAGGGTTAGAGATAGAGTCTTGCTAAGTTGCCCAGGCTGGGCTTGAACTTTTGATGCTTCTGAATCAGCCACTCAGTGATGGGATTATAGGCATATACCACCATGTTTGGCTTCCCTCGTTCTTATTACATGTCACTGATTTGTTTGGTATTAGATGTTCTCACTGCTACTGGACTGCCATTATTTTTAGGACCTTTCAGTGAATAGAGTTGGGCAGTGCCTTTTTTTGTTTTGTTTTGTCTTTTTGGTTCAAACTCATGACCTTGTGTTTGCGAGGCAGGCATTTATGCCGCTAAGGTATATCCTTGGCACAGCAATGCCTGTTTTAGAAAGAGAAAATTAAATCATTAGTATAAATTATTTCCTATTGAAATGAAAGATGATCTGGCTTTTACTACTTCTTTCTTACTCAAGCTAGAAATCTTGATTATTAATTATATTACTGTTTTTTAACCTATTACACATATTTCTATGCAGTAGAGGAATAATGTCATTAGTACCACTCTTACTGACATAGGACTACAGTACAGAATGAAGTACTAATGTCTTTGATATGCCTGTGTTCTTAAGATGAATCCTAATAGAGATGTGATTGACTGCTTTATTAGTCTGGAAATTATTTTTTTGTGTGTGGGTTATGCTACTAATTTCATATACAGACTTCTTTTTTGACATTTAGCATCCTTTATTGGCTTTATTTATAATAGGACATGTAAATTCTAGCACTGTTGCATCATAACCTGTTTTTATCTTTTCTTCAAGTTTATATTTCTGAAGTACAATAACGCACCCTATTTTTAAGATTTTCATATGTGATGTTTTATTTTTTGTATGTTTAGGGGCCTTCAGAAGGAGGAAATTGTTTTGCTTACACATGGAGATAGTGTAGACAAAGTAGCTGATGGATTCAAGGTTGTGGCACGTTCTGGGAACATTGTAGCAGGTGAAAGTTATGTTTCTGTATGAAATAATGTCATCTTTATTTCTTAAAACATTGTAATTGTGGTAAGATCATCTGTTAATGAAAAGAATTCAACATTAGAATTGTCTAGAAGTCACATAATGATTTACTTAAAATACTTTTTAAAATGTTTCTCCTAGTTGGTTGCAGTTGCTGTGATTTATGTCTATAACCCTAGCACTTTGGGAGGCTGAGTCTTGAGGATTGCAAGATAAGTCCATTTTGGGTAACTCAGTGATATAGCAAGACCCTGTCTCAAAATAAAAAGCAAGAAAGAAAGGAAAAAAAAACCTGACGACATAGCCCACTTTGGAAGTCCTTAGTTCAGTCCCCAATATCACATGCAAAAAAGTGCTTATCCTCATACAAGCTTTTTAAACATAAAATGCTAGTTTTCTGACAGAGAAATTTGAGAAATGTTTGTCTTCCTATCATGCTTGTTGTTTTCATATATTTTGTTGGACTTGGATGTCTACAAAACACCAAATAATATCAAATTATGGCCTATGGGTCAAATCTAGCATATGGCCTGCTTTTTTCTTGCTCAGGAACTAAGAATGGTTTTTATGTTATTAAAGGGCTGATATAAAACACAGGGCATGGTGGCACACCTATAATCCCAGTACTTTGGAGCTTGAGGCAGGAGGATGGCTGTGAGTTTGAGGTCAGTCTAGGGTGCATAATCAGTTCAAGGCTAGCCTGAACTATATAGCAAGATCCTGTCTAAAATAAAACAATCAAAACAGCAACAACAAAAAACCACAGTGACTGTGTCTCACAAGGCCTAAACCATTTACTGTGTAACCCTTTGTAGAAACCATTTTTATTTTCTACTTTTTTGATGAAGAGAAGTTGATTTTTCTGGCAGTTTGGGGTTTGGACTTGCTTATCTGAATAACTGTAATATAAATAATTGCTAGTAGAACTGGAAATCAGTAAAAGAAAAAAAAATAGGTTTATCAATAAAACTGTTCGAGATGCCAAATCTAAAATGTTGATCAAAAGATTTTTTTGTGGATAAACTGAGTCGAGTAATCTGCTTGCAGCAACTTAAAAAATTAATACATTAACATAGAAATGATCAACAGTGTTCTTGTTTTTTTTTTTTTTTTTTGTGGCACCAGGGATTGAACTCACAACCTCGCGCTGGCCAGGGCAGGTGCTTAAGGCACTGAGCCAAACTCCCGGCCCTGGTTTTTTTGAGGCAGGGTCGCACTGTGTAGCTCAGGCCGGCCTTACGCTCACGTTGTAGCCCAAGCCGGCCTTGAACTCACAACGCTCCTCCTACCTCAGCCTCCCGAGTGCTGGGATTAAAGGCGTGCGCCATCGTGCCCGGCTGTGTTCTTGTTTTTGACAGGGTCTTGCTTTGTAGTTCAGGCTGGCCTTGAACTTACTGTGTAGCAAAGGCTAGCCTCAAACTTGGGGTGATCCTCCTGTGTCAGTGTCCCATGTACTGATATTACAGGCATGTGGCACCACACCTGGCCTCATTAGTGGTTTTTATACTGAATAGGCTTTAAATCAACAATGCCTGCATAAGTTTAGTATTTTTATTCATTCAAGAAATATCTGAGTACCTATCGTGCCAGGCACAGTACCAGGTGTCAAGGACATAAAAATGAAGAAAATAGACAGAATCTCTTAACATTGTGGGTGATGAGGGCAGACAAATATTGAATATTTCCCATGTCAGGTGATGTTCACATTGAAAAAATCAGTGGTGTGAGGAGGTTGGCTGATAACAGAATATGCATGATTAGAAATTTTCCTGCCCCAGCCTCCTGTGTGCACAGGTGTGCACCACCATGCCCAATTTTTTTTTTTTTAAGGTGAGGTTTTGAACAAAGGAGAGACATGCTTTAACTGTAGGGTTATGCTATAATGAGCAAAAATGAGTCAGGTTAAAAAATAGAAACAAGAAGACCATCTTGGAGTCCGTTGTAATCAGGAAAGGGAGAATATTTTCTGGGCTATGGTGGTAGATAGTAAGTAGTCAGGAATGGTTGAATTCTGTTGCGTTTTGAATAGAGCAACAAAGGATTTTCTTTTGGATTTGGTATGGAAAGAGGAAGTTAAAGTAGAATATAGTTTTAACTCCTCTAAGTTTTTCAGCCTGAGCAACCACAGGATAAAGTTTCTATTTACCTGATGGGAAATACTAAATTCAAGATAGCTTATTAAAAAGAAAGTTGTCTGGTAGGCAGTTTTGTGTGTGTGTGTGTGTCCTTTCAAGGGGAAAATGGGGCCAGACATATAAATTTGGGGACTCACTAGCATGGGTAGAATTTTAAGGTTGTTAGCGATGATACCTGACATCACTCAGAGTGTATAGAGAAGAGACTTAAGGATTGAATACTCGTAACTTCATGTGGACCACATGAGAAGCAACCAGCAAAGAAGATTCAGATGGAACAAACCATGAAATAAGTGAGCCAAAAGAATGATACTCTGAAAGCCTGATAGAGACAATGTGAGGTAGCTTGGTTAGTTAGTAGAATGAGTATGAGTTTGAGAGTCTGCCATGCCTAGTTTAATTACTTAATTGACCAAGAGTTCAGACAAATTTCTTAATATCTAAACCATAAAATAGAGGTAATGCATGCACATATAAAACATGGCCCAACATCTGCTGCTTACTAGGTAAAACACATTAGTCAAGTAGATGAAGCTTTGTAGGTTGAGTGTAATTTGAAATCCTTCCTTGAGCCCCATTGTGGCACCATCAGTGTAGAATTCCATATATACCCTCATAGGGCAGGAGGTAGTCAACACAGGAACACTGAAAATATTCTATAAAGTTATCTTCAGGCTGTATGTATAAAATTCATATGAAATATGAATGAACTTAATATTTAGACTTAGGTCCCATCCTCAAGATATCTCCATTATGTTTATGCAGATATTTCAAAATTTGGGGGGAAAGACCCCAAGCTACTCTTGGTTGTAGGCATTTTGGGTAAGGGATACTTGGCCTGTATTTGCAGTTAATTGTACTCAAGAAATAGACACCTAGAATATTCTGACCAGTCTGATGTATAAGATTCTTTCAATGAAAGATATCAGTAGTTATAAACTATAGGAAAAAGCCATATGGGACTGAGAACCAAAATTGAGTTACTGCATTAAATGCAAAAGAAAAATGAAGTAGCAGTGGAAAAGTGAGAATACCATGAACTAATCTCTCTTGAAATGTCATAACTCATTAATTACAATAAAAAGAAAAACCTTTGTAAAGAAAGATTATGGCAGTAGTGTCATTTGTGTTATGTACTCTTTGCCTGTGATCAAAAATTCATTAAACCACGTCAGTTTAAACATTCATGAGAGAGGTTTTGAGGATTGAATTGTGGGTATTAGTTAAGTCTTTTTAGCTTGAATAAATGCTGTGATTATTTTCTCTGCAAAGGTATAGCAAATGAGTCTAAAAAGTTATATGGAGTACAGTTCCACCCAGAAGTTGGCCTTACAGAAAATGGAAAAGTAATACTGAAGAATTTCCTTTATGATATAGCTGGATGCACTGGGACTTTTACAGTGCAGAACAGAGAACTTGAATGCATTCGCGAGATCAAAGAGCAAGTAGGCACATCAAAAGTTTTGGTAAGCAGTTTATTATCTGACAGTTTGCAAATTTAATGTTGGTAACGTTGGAACCCAGAGCTGGATTCTCTAACACAGCACTTAAATGTTAACTGGTGAATATAGGCTTTGTTTATTGCATTGCTTCACAGTGCTTCCATAATTACCATATGTATTTTTGATGCAAACCTTGTTCGTAGGTAATGATCTAAGGTGATAGTGCTTATTTTCTTTTTGCTTGTTTTGCTTAGGTTGGCTTTTCTGTTCCTTTTACCCTGTAGGTTTTACTCAGTGGTGGTGTAGACTCAACAGTTTGTACAGCTTTGCTAAATCGTGCTTTGAACCAAGATCAAGTCATTGCTGTGCACATTGATAATGGCTTTATGAGAAAACGAGAAAGCCAGTCTGTTGAAGAGGCCCTCAAAAAGCTTGGAATTCAGGTCAAAGGTATTAATGAACTACAGAAAAGTTGATTTATACATCAGGACTTGTTTTATCAAATTAAGCCTTATGATTTAAATGAACATTTGTTTTCCCTCTAATGAACACATTTTCTTCACCAGTTGTAATTTTTTCAGGTAAGGTCAAAGTTGAAAAGTACCTTTTATTTTTGCATTATCTCTGATGCAATAGAGATCTTAGTATAAATTTTAAAATTATTGATTATAGTTATTGTTGCACTTAAGTCAGTAAATTATAATCTAGGCATTCTCTGTTGCTTGAGCAACATGGCAAGATGCCATTCTTCTGAAAAAAAGCTAAATCCAGGCTGGGTATGGTGGTATATGCCTATAATCCCAACACTGGGGTACTGAAGTAGGAGGATTGTAAATTCGAGCCCAGCTTGGGCAGTTTAGCAAGTTAGGGAGACCCTGTCTCAAAGTTAAAAATAAAGGAGTACTGGGGATGCAACTTGGTGTGAAGGCCCTGAGTTCAATTCCCAGTACTGGAAAAAGAAATCCATTGTACATATTACTGAAATATTTGAATTGATGTCAAAAGGATGATTATAAGGTGAAGACTTGCAGGTAGGCATACAGTGAATACCATTCTTTCTTGTTTGAAATTTCACCGAAATACCAGTATAGGTGTGAAAAACAAGTACAATAATGCGAAGGTAAGAGAGAGAGAAGGTAGCAAATGGTTTCAACAAAATTTTGGAAGATAGAAAACAGATACCTAAGGTGGATTTTTCTCTTAATAAGCTTATGAAATTTAAACTCGAGTGTCCCTGACTAGTTAATCTTCTTGGAAAGTCCTGGGAGGGGCGCCAGCAAAGTCTTCACATGACCAAATGTTTTTGTGAAATTTGTGAGTAAGGTATTTTAATAGTTTGCAGCTGATTAACTTTTTTTTCTATTTCCAGTCTGATTTGTGTTCTCTTAGGTGGGGCGGGATGGCTGTGGGCAATTTGGTTTTTAAAAAATTATTTACTTACTTTTTTTCTTTTTTTCTTTCTGTTTGTTTTGTTGTTGTTCTTTTTGAGACAGGATCTTGCCATGTAGTCAGGCTGGCCTCAAACATGGGACGGTTCTCCCTCCTAAGAGCTGTGAGCATTTTGGGATGAGGCTGAGAAAAAGTGTAGCTGGAGATACATTTAGTTTGAGTTTAGTGGTCAGTGTGTGACTTATAATAATTTCTGTGTACACTTAAGTTCTTGTCAGTCATCCCAGCATAACTTACTATTTTTGTGATATCTTATATTGTTTCTTGAAGGGGGCCTTTCAGCTATACTGTATTTCAAAAGTTTCAATTCTCCAAAACTTGGATTTCTCCTTGGTTACTGATGTAGTATAGAAGAATTCAGAGTCTTTGGAAAGAGTTAGAATGAAAGCTAACAAAAAGCGAACTGGTTTGTCCTACAGGCTCAGAAACTGGAAACATTTGATCCTTTTAAAATCGTGGGTCTCTGGGTAACCCTAAAGCGGGAATCATTTGAAAATATGAGCAGCAGATTCTTTTGCTTACCACAAAAGCAGACTGCAGCTGTCCTCTTATCAGAATTCATTCTCTAGAAAAGTTCAACAGGAAAGGCTTTGGATTTGGTCAGACCAATTCCAGGCATAGTTGAAGGTGGAGGCAAAATTCTACACCAAGAACAGAATTAAGTAAAAACCTGTATACTGAATGGTGAGTTTTGCTCCCATAAGAGCAAAATTTAAGTGATTTTCCTTATGTGTTACTTGTGATATATTAATAGTTCTTGAGTATGTAGGCAAACATAGGAGAGAGAGTCATCTAGGTTTTCTGTTCAATTTGACTTGTTACTTAAGATTTTAAAAAACTGTGTTAGAGTAAAACATATCTCCTTTGTCTCTTCAGTGATAAATGCTGCTCATTCCTTCTACAATGGAACAACTACTTTACCAATATCAGATGAAGACCGAACCCCACGAAAAAGAATTAGCAAAACGTTAAATATGACTACAAGTCCTGAGGAGAAAAGAAAAATCATTGGAGATACTTTTGTTAAGGTACCTTTCTTTTTACTATCCTCAACATGTGTTAATTTCGATGTAAATCTTAGTATTTGTGTTTGTCATTACATTAAATAAAAAATTTGCTAATTTTGAATCTCTCTTTCTTTTGCGGTTGGCATTTATACAGTCTATTGTTTGTGTACTGACCTGTAGAAATTGTTTTATAGTTAAAAAACATGTATGTTGTCAGGCTATTATTTTAATGTTTAATGTTAAGAAGACTAGAAGTTTTCAGGGCTAGGCAATGTGGCTTAGTGGTGAAACACTTGCCTATTATGCATAAGGCCCTTTTTTTGATCCCAGCACTATGAAAAAAAAAGAAACAATAGCAGTTTTCAATTGATATTGGTAGGAAGTTTGCAGTCTTTTGAATCATCTGAAAGCACATATTTTTAGGAATTTTGGAGATTGGTAGATTTAATTTCTTTGCTGGTATCACAAAAAGATTGAGAAATTTAGCCAAGAGTATACAGTTATGCTGTCTGTTAAAAAAAAAGATTCATCTCTTCTAAGGCTGTTTTTACTCTTGTTGGTTGTAGATCGCCAATGAAGTAATTGGAGAAATGAATCTGAAACCAGAGGAGGTTTTCCTTGCCCAGGGTACTTTACGGCCTGATCTAATTGAAAGTGCATCCCTTGTTGCAAGTGGCAAAGCTGAACTCATCAAAACTCATCACAATGACACAGAACTTATCAGAAAGTTGAGGGAGGAGGTAAAAGTTTACAAGAACTTTTTTACAAAGTAGATGCATGAAGACTCTCTCTAGTGTCTCCTTCATTTCCTATCTGTCTCACAGTATTTACCAAGTTGTTATAACCCTTAGAACATTTTTATTGTTCTCAAAAGGAATACCATATCCATTAGCAGTCAGTCCTCATTCTACCTGTGTTTTAACCCCTGCCCAGCCATAGAAATCCACTGATTTATTTTCTGTCTATGGTTTTTTTTTCTCTGAACACTTTATATAATTGAAGCATACAATATACTGTCTTTTACTTATGATTGACTTGTTTTACTTACTATATTTTTTAAGGCTTAGGCTGCAGCATGAATCAGAACTTGATTCCTTTTTAGTACTAAATAATCCAGTCTAATGGTTGGTTGTGCATATCTGTAATCCCAGCCCTCTGGGAGGCTGAGGCAGGAGGATTGCAAGTTTGAGCTCAACCTGGGCAGTTTAATGACTTAGCAAGACTGTTTCAAAATAATAAAGGGTTGAGGTGGGTGTAGCTCTGGTTTTAGTTCATTTTATGGATATACCACATTCTATTTATTCATTCATCCCTTGGACATTTGAATTGTTTCCATTTTTTGGGTGTTACAAGTATTATACACATTCTATTTATTCATTCATTATTTGGACTTTTGAATTGTTTCCATTTTTTGGGTATTACAAGTATTACTACTATGAACTTTGGTTACACATTTGTGAATGTCTGTTTTCATTTCTTTTAGTGTAGAATTTCATTTCTTTTGGTAGAATGGGTAGCTCACATAGTAACTCTATATTTAACATTTTGATGAACTGCCAGATTGTTCCCCAAGGTGGTTGCAGCATTTTCTGTTCTCCCTAGCAGTGTATGAGGGTCCCAGTTTCTCCACATCTTCAAGACTTGTTATTGTCATTCATTTTCTGTGTATTTGAGTACTTTTAAGTACCTCACATAATTGGAATCATAGTCTTGTCTCTGCCTGCTTTATATTAACTAGCATAATATCCTTAAAGATTTATCTGTTACAGCATATGATAGAACTTCCATACTTTATAAACTAGGTACTGTAACATTGTGTCTGTATGTTAATTTATCCATTTAGTCATTGATGTGCATTTGGTTACTTCTATTTTTTGGGTATTTCAAGTATACAAAATATAGATAAGAACATGTGTATGTAACTATCTCCTCAAGATCCTACTTTCAGTTCTTTTACATCTGCTCCCAAAAGTATAATTAATGGATTAGAGGGTATTCTACTTTTAACCTTCTGAGGAACTTCCATGTTGTTTTCTGGGGCAGTTGTACCATTTTATAATCCAGCCAGAACCAACATAAGAATTCCAATTTCCTGACATCCCTATCAATATTGACTATTTTCTGCTTCCCTTTTTTTTTTTTTTTTTTTGTAGTAACCATCACAAGGAGAATGTTACTTTTAATGTTAGTCATCCCAGTGGATATGAAGTGGTATCTCACTGTGATTCTGATTTCTGTATTTTCGATAGCTAATGATACTATCTTTTCATGAGCTTAATTGGTCATTTGTACATATAGGAAAAGCATTTATTCCTATCCATTGCTTGTCTTTTATTAGCTTATTTTTAAAATTGTCGAGTGCGTTATGTATTCTTGTTACAATTCTTGCTACATATATGAGTTGTCAATAATTTCTGCTGTTTTGTTGGTTGTTATTTCTCTTTCTTGATGGCATAAGGAGTTTTAGTTTTGAAACACTAACCTATTTTCTAATTTCCTTGAGAACTAAATCAGAGATAGTGGGGTGGTTTGTCCTGATTTATTTTTGTTTAAAAGGTGTTTGTTACATATTTGAAAAATGTGATTACTACTGAAATATTTGTTTTAACTTCTTATAAGCACATTCCACATAGGAAGTTTTTTCTTTTTTTCTTTTTTTTTCTGAAACAGGATCTTGCTATGTAGCTCAGGCTGGCCTTGAATTCACTGTGTAACTCAGGCTGGCCTTTCGAACTGGCAGCATTCCTCCTTTGTCAGCCTCTTGAGTGCTGGGGTTACAGGCATTGCGCTACCATGCCTTACTGGGAATGCATTTTTAAAGATAAATTTTTAAGCTAAGTAGTAAGATATCAAGAAAGGTCAATTATTTATTATCCTTTGTTTTCCATGCCATTTTGATTACTAATTTGTATTGCTTGACTTTTCTTCTTCTCTGTAGGGAAAAGTAATAGAACCACTGAAAGATTTTCATAAAGATGAAGTGAGAATTTTAGGCAGAGAACTAGGACTTCCTGAAGAATTAGTTTCCAGACATCCATTTCCAGGTAAAAAAATAAAATAAAATTTTATTTTGATGTAGTTTGTCTTCAGATCTTCCCATGAAGGAAAATCAATCCAGAAAATTCTGTATAATTTATAATCTTGGGGATTGTAACATGATAGAAAGGTAAGTAGGGTAGGAAACAAGTTCTTTTGGTTATCTACTGTATTTCCTTCCTTTTATTAAATATTAATTTTTTTATAATATTTTTTCTTTAATTTAAGAGAAAGAAAAAAAGACACATATAAGAAAGACAAAAAGCAAGAGACAAACAAACAACTAGAGTAAATGCACAACAGTAACATTACAGGTTTACAAAACAGGATGATGGAAACTTGACAATGGTTGCAATATTGCGTATTGTTATCTTTAAAATGGTTGTTTACGTTAACAGATATAGACATGTAAAATTGATCTAACCATATGGGTATCAATTGTTCTCTCTAAATAACTAATACATTCAGCAGTATATTCATTTTAGTTCTCTTACATATACATATATATATAGATTTATATCTTTTCTTTTTCCCTTTCCTCTTTCCCCCTTTTCCCTTCCCAATTACTTTTGCTCTTCGAGCTGTTTTTTACCCTTATATAGTATTTATTATAGATTTTGGATCATATATACTTTTTCAGTTTCTTACACTAGGGAGACAATATGGTATTTACACATGTGGGTTTGATTTATCTCACTTATGAGTATGGTTTCAAGTTGTGACCATTTACTTATAAAAGTCTCAATGCAATCTCTTAATAGCTGAGTAGTACTCCATTGTATAAAAATACCACATCTTTTTTATCCAGT
>RJWM01034836.1:0-19390 GCA_004363535.1 Dasyprocta punctata | reverse complement strand
TAACTTTGGAAAACAGTTTATCCTCTAGTAAATTTAATAAGGTGAATAAAAACTGGAAACAGAAGTAAAACTAAAACTTTTCATATTGTTAGATGTGTTTACCTACTTTAAAAAAAAAGATTTGTTTCGGCTCACTTGCCTACATTTTTCAAAAAATGTGTGTTTAATTAAAGTTCAAGAAAGCTAGGTCTAGGTGTGGCACATGCCTGTAATTCCAGCACTCAGGAGGCTGAGGCAGGAAGATTGCTGTGAGTTCAAGCCTGGGCTACACAATGAGTTTAAGGCCAGCCAGAACTATGTAATGAGACCCTGTCTCAAAAAAAAAAAAATGCTAAGCCTATAAGATCAATGTACAAAAACCTGTAAGATAGTAATATCAAATTGGAAAATAGAATAATGTCATTCATCGTAACAAAAATCTCTGAGATATCTCTGAGGAGAAAATCTATCAAAACTGCACAAGGATTTGGGAACTACGAAATATGACCGAATGATGCGTAGTGCATCTGAGTAAGTGAAGAGTGATTCTTTTCATGAATAGAAATAATGACTATTAAGAACCATTCCCCCAAAACTATTTTGTAAATTCAATAAAATTCAAAACAAAACCCTTTGTGGTTTTTCTTATAAATTGGTACATAGACCTAACATTTTATATAGAAGAACAAAGACCCAATACTGAGGGCATAAAACAGGCCCTCTTAGATTTCAAGATCTATTACAAAGCTGTAGTAATCGATACAGTGCTATTTGCATAGGGATAGATATTTTGTATAACTCAGGATGAAAAATATGAGTATTCAATAAATGGTCCTTTCATGGCTGATGATAGTGTTAGTCTCTTCCTATTTGTCAGGACAAAACAGCCAACACTTGCAACTTGAAGTGGGTGAGATTTATTCTGGTTTATGGTTGGTTGGTTCATAGTTTCAGAGGGTTCAGTCCATGGTAAGTTGGCTGGAAGGCAAAATTGGCAGGGTGGGAGGGGCCTTGTAGAGGGCAGTTGCTCAAACTATTTCAGCCAGAAAGCAGAGAGAAAGGAGGCAGCCAAGGATAAGAATAGATACTTCAAGCGCATCCCTATAATCCCAGCACTCATGGTTGCAGCAGAAGAATGACTGCAAGTTCAAGGGCAGCCTGGGCTACATGGTAAGTTCAAGACTAGCCTAAACTACATAGTTGCTGTAGTCAGGGTTTGCAATGGAAACAATTTAATATAGAACACATAATTCATAGGATTATTTTATGATAGTCACCCAAAGAGTCAAATACAAAAAAGGTAAAGGAAATCTGCCCACATACTAACAACTCAAAGAATCCAGCTGAGATCCTGGATCCCATGTCTGTGTCCTGAATGAGTCTAGCTGAAGAGCTAGAGCCCATGACAGTGCCCCCTACAAGTCCAACTGGAGGCCTAGAGCCCATGACAACGTCTCATGCAAGTCTCTTTCATGGATCTACACTGGGATGGCCCAAAGGTCTGTGATGGAAGCTAGAAAGTCTGTGCCAGCGGGATGAAGGATCTGTGCCTCTAGGCTAAGGGATCTCCACTGGAGCCAGGAAGTGACGCTCAAAGTAAGGACCAGAGCTCGCCTGAAAAGTACCACAGCCATCTTCAGCAACAACAAGGTCCTGAGTTCCTCCGTTGATGAGAACAATTGAGTTCATATCATGAAAGAGGCTTGATAAGCTTCCCCAGGAGAACCAACACCAGGAGAACCAAAAACTCCTTCCTCTCCAGTTCTCCTTTTTATGCTGTTGGCAACAATCCTCAGGTGGGCCCTCCAAACCCGGCACCACGCTAATTCAATTCAGCTGGGTGTTACAAGTTGCCTACCCATTGTCAATCCACCACAACAGTGCAATCCTGTTTCAAAAAAAGAAAAAGAAAAACAATTGGCCCTTTCAGGACACATCCTTAGTGACCATCTCCAACCAGACCCCACTTTCTCCAGCACATTCACCAGGACTGTGTTAGGGAACCCTTTAGAGACCAAGCGCCCAAACTGCAGCTCAAAACGCACTCATTTATCACAAAGTGCCAGCACTGCAATTAAACCTGAATATCCAATGTTTGGCTGCTGGCACAACTTGGTTTGCGTGCCAACAGAGTGGGCTCTGCATGCCCACTGTGGCACATGCACCATGGGTGTGCACCACTGACATAGGAATTCATAAATGAGTGTGTATCTGTAGTATCCTAGTGATCCAATCACTTTCCTGGAGCCCCATCTCTGAACACATGAGACTTTGTGGGGACATCTTTAAATCTACATCGTAACAAGTACGCAGAGAGGAAATAAATTTGATTGCTACCTGACTGTGTCTGAAGTCTCCAAGGCCACTCAGTTTTGAAGCCAAAAGAACTATAAACCTCAAGCTATAGTGTTCATGGTTAACGTTTTTTTTTTTTTTTTTTTTTTTTTGTGGCACTGGGGATTGAACTCACAACCTCGCACCTGCCAGGGCAGGCGCTTAAGCCACTGAGCCAAACTCCTGACCCTGGTGTTTTGAGGCAGGGTTGCACTATGTAGCTCAGGCCAGCCTTGTGCTCGCATTGTAGCCCAAGCCAGCCTTGAATTCACAAAGCTTCTCCTACCTCAGCTTCCCAAGTGCTGGGATTAAAGGCATGCACCACCACACCCGGCTCCTTGGTTACGGTTTATTAACAGTGAAAAGATACAAAGTAAAATCAGCAAAGGGAAGAACATGGACGAAGTTCAGGGGAAATTAGGCACAAGCTCCCACTGGTGTCACAGGAGAATGCACTTAGTTCTGCCAGACACAATACATAGCCACACATGGCAAAATATTGCCACCAGGAAAGCCTACCCTATGCTTGGTCTCCAGGGTTTTCCCTGGAACTAGATGACAGAGGCATGTAGTACCCCGTATGACAGACCTTAGCGACTCAGTCTTAAGCCCTCCAGAAATCTAATGATACCTCATGGCCCAGAGACTCAAAACCATGTGTTCATCTGGGCATGGTGGCTCATGCCTGCATTCCCAGCACTCTTGCAGGCTGAGGCAGGAGGGGTGTAAATTTGAGTCTTAACAACACAGTGAGAGCTTTCCTCAAAATTTGAAAAAAGCAGGGAGGGGGCATTGTTGCTATAGCTCAGTGTAAAAGTCCTGGGTTCAATCCCCAACAGAGCCAAAAAAATAAAAATAAAAGACCTGCATTCGCCATAAGTCAAATGTTAATGTAAGCTCTCTCATCAAGCTAATACGATGTGTCCTAAGGTCTTAGGCA
The DNA here is from genome assembly GCA_004363535.1 of Dasyprocta punctata. Taxonomy (NCBI): domain Eukaryota; kingdom Metazoa; phylum Chordata; class Mammalia; order Rodentia; family Dasyproctidae; genus Dasyprocta; species Dasyprocta punctata. The sequence continues at coordinate 16,137 of RJWM01034836.1, read as the reverse complement.
TATTAACACTCCCCCCCCGCCCCTGGCACCAGGAATCAAACTCAGAACCTCACACCTGCCAGACAGGTGCTTAAGCCGCTGAGCCAAACTCCCGGCCCTATTAACACATTTTTATCACATTGGATAGTCCAAGGACTCTGAGGTCACTTCCCAGGAGCTGGTCAAGGGCCAGTCCCAAAGAGAGGCTTTTCTTTGAAATCTGTAGGGCTTGAACAGCCTGAGCCTGCTGAGTTAACCCTTTACCATGCACTTATAAAATAAATGTCAATTTATTAGAATTGTGCTTGAATGAAGAATAAATACAGAGCCGGGTGTAGTGGCGCAAGCCTTTAATCCCAGCACTCGGGAGGCTGAGGTAGGAGGAGTATTATGAGTTCAAGGCCAGCTTGGGCTACAATGCGAGTGCAAGGCTGGCCTGAGCTACACAGTACAACCTTGCTTCAAAAAGCCAGGACTGGAAGTTGGCTCAGTGGCTTAAGTGCCTGCCTGGCAGGTGTGGGGTTGTGAGTTCAATCCCCGGTGCTGAAGAAAAAAAAAATAAGCATAAACATTTTCCTGCCTCTTTTATAAAATGCAGAGAAATTTCTGTCAGCCACTGCTGCTGAGCTGTATCCCTGGCCCAGAGAAATTTCAAAACCATAGCATAATTTGGGAGTAACCAATAAGGATGATGGCTTATGCATTTGGAATATGTCACTATAAGTGTATAACACAACAAATAAATAGGCTTGATTCTTCCCATTGTATCATCTCTTCATAGAATTCAAAGATCTCTATCAATATCAATCTTAATATTATTACCATAATATGTAGCTGTACATCTCACCCCAATCTTGTTGATAGTAGGAAGAGCAGCATGGTAACAAGTGTTATGAACCCAAATTATTCCACAAAAAGTGCATTTAAAGTGAGAATGGAATTGCAAGGTTGATGAGCCTACTGAAAAAGTAATCTCCAAGACTGAGAGGTTTCGACATTGACCCAGTAATGGAAACCACATTACAGAGCAAAGAAGGAACTCGTGCTAAGAAAATGTAGGCAGAGGGTAAAGGTTACCGGAGCCCGGTTCTTGGGTCCAGAAACAGTACAAATGTGACTGGACCTAGAAGGAAGCCAGGCTTTGTATTTGACTTCTGCAGGAGCCGGGAGGGAGCCGCACTCTGACGAAGGGCAGGTGAGACCAGCTCTGCTCTGGACACAGGACGGGAGCGGCGGATATAGAGCACGTTCTTGCCAGAGGCTCTCACTGAGGTCCTCTGTGGAAATAAGGGCTTTGGATGCGCAGAGCTCCAGTGCTGGCTGCTCAGTGTCTGAGCTCAGTTACCAGCCACTCCTGGTAAGAGGTTCGACGCTTACCACTACGGGGTAAGAGGTTTATGGGAGGCTGATCCTTCTTACTAGGTTGCGTTTGTAGCTATTGTATTTTTAACTCCAGGACTGCTGTGTGAGCTCCGAGTCCCCCTTTACATCCTTTCTGGCACAAAACAGCCGTGGGCCTCACAGGGTCCTTTCTCAGCATTTGACCACGCTATCTGCTTTTGCGTGGTCCCCGATTGTCCCATAAACATTTACACAAGCAGGCTGGAAGTAAGGGACACAGAGACAGACAGAGACAGAGACAGGCAGAGAGAGAGACAGGCAGACAGACAGACACACATACACACACAGAAAGAGAAATCAATAGAAAATAATTTTACTGTTCTCAGATAAGCATGTCTATTTGCCACTACTTGCCTTTGGACTCATCTCCCTTATCTGTACCTTTCCTTCTGTCAGCTGCTGAGCTATTCCTGAATTCTGTCTACCTTTGTAGAGCCTTCTGGAAACCCATTTCTTTCCATTCCTTTTGTCAAGCCCCTGTTAATTTCCTAAACTCTGACCTTCCAACTGATTTCTCACATTTCCCTGCTCTATGCTATCTTGGACACTTTTATAAAATACATTATCCTTAAACAATGCATCCGTAATCTCAGTTTTATGTAAAAACAACAGCAGCAACAACAACAAAAAATCAAAAGTTCTCCATTCCAGGACTGGGAAGGGGGCAGGCTTGGTGACAATTGGGTAGCGGGTAATGGTGGTGTTGATATCGGTGTTGTAAATACTCCTACTTGGACAAATTCACAAGGATGTGATATCAAACAGTTCACAAAATTCATGGAAATATGACTGCTTGGGCAAACCCACAGGAGCGTAGTTCCACATTGTCACCGCAAACACTTCCTTCCTTGGTGATGTGCTCTAAACCCTAGCCGGGTACTCAGAGCCAGCCGTGGTGCATGGCTTGTAGGCTCCTGACGAGACCGGGCAGTTTCTCGTTTCTGGCATCTGTGGCCCGTGACTCCTTCTCCCTGCAGTGCTTCCGGGACACCCCATGACCCTCTCCTACCCTGCACAAACTCTCATCTTTCAACTCAGCCAAAGGGCTCCTTCAGGAGAAGGCCCCTTGCCCTTTGGAAAAACCACTCAGCATTTGGGTTCTCTCTTTTGACAAAGACCCTGGAACATTCTTTATGGTGGCTTTCTATGCACGTCTCTCACAAGATTGTGGACCCTTACAGATCTGGGGCTTTCATCCATTTTAGAATTCCAATTATAGAATATATGGCCTGGCACCTAGTAGGTGTTACTAATCATTTGTTGACACAAAAGAGACTAAACAGTATGGTCCAAAGAATGGTGTCTCTTGGTGTCTTACTGCCTTCCCTCTGAGACAACAGGGTGACAGCTATGTAGAATCACAATCAAACTGCACCCTGAGGGGCGGACACTCCAGAATGACAGAGTTGCATTTCTTTCCCTTCATTAGGTAATGTCTGGTTTTATAAATGTTTTATCTATTTATTTATTTAATTTTGGTCTTTTTGAGACAGAGTCTTGCTATATAGTTCAGGCTGGCCTTGAACTCACTTTGTAATCCAGGCTGATCTCGAACTCACAACAATCCTCCTGCCTCAGCCTCCCAAGTGCTGGGATTACAGGCGTGTGCCACCATGCCCAGCTTATAAATGTTTTATTACTAAGTCCTTTTGCAGTGGTTTGGAAGTGTCTGGACAAAGGCTCACACTGTGCTGATTAACCTTGGGCTGAAAAATGTTTTTGAGGAAACAACCCATTTTGAAAACCATTCCTGGAGTCTGCTGGCTGAATCTTTTTAAAGTAATGCTCCATTTAGAAGGGCAGTGATGTACATGAACAAGCCTGGGGCTGGAATTTTAGTGAATTTCATTCAGTGTTGACATTTATTTCTCCAGAGCAAAAGCTGTTCTTTCATTGAACAATTAAGACACAACCATTTTTGCTTTGTAACACAGTGCTGGATTCACAACTGTTCGAGGAAACCTTGACTAATAGTATCGTCGAGCAGCGCTGAAGACACGATTCCATCTGTGAAACATCATATTTCACTGCTCCTCTTACAAGCATGAGGTAATCGCTCTGCTGTCTACAGAGGGGTCAGGGAGGTGGAAGAGAATTTAGAGTCGAACTGGAGTAACTTTTCTTCTAACCCCAGTCTCTCATGTTTACTATTTCAGACTGTCATGTACACACACACACACACACACACACACACACACACACACACAGGTGTGGGGAAGTAGGGTAGGGAGGCAGATTCCTAAACTAGAGGCAAAATGCAGAGCCAGTCCTGGGATCAAACGTAATTCTACTTTATGAGGACTCAAAGCTTTTTGTCCTCCTGGAATATACCAAACTTCCAGTTTAACATTTGAAATCATCCACAAGTAGGAGATCTGCCAGTTTCTTGTTTGAATTTGTTTTTTGTTGTTTTGTCATCCAATCATGAAATATACTGCTTAGATGCTAGAAATTCAGGAAATTTCTGACTGTCTTTCAATATTCTACTTTTCTGCCATGTTATTAGAATTTCAGTTAGGCCCATGATCACCCAGGATAGAACACTACATTTCATTAGTTCTCTGTTTTATAAAACACTAATAAGAAAGAATACCCAAGAAGGTGAGTCCAGTAGGTTACCACAACTTGAACATGGGTAACCACAAGTCATACCTCCAGGGCAAAGAGAAAGGCGGGATTAATCCTCCAAGGAGAAAGAGACAGCCAAGCAACTTGCACGCCAGCCCTTGGCACTGACTGGATGGAGAATCACCAGCTAGGAATGCCAGCCACAAACTAGTACACAGGTAGGTTTATATTCTGAATCCATGCGAATGGTGTGATCCAAAAACTTTAAGTAAAATAGCCCAGCTGGGTACTGTCCCTTGTGACCAGCAGAAACAAATGTGCATGCTCTCAAGCTGCTGAAATGTGAAAAATTTCAGAATTGGTGACCTACAGTACATTCCTGTTTCTAGGGAACAACACAATTCGATTCACCGTATGACCTCATGGTGCACTGGACCAACGTCACTCCGTGACAGACGAACCCTCTAGTCCGAAGTTCTCCGACACCAGCGCCTTTGATAATAATACGCCTTCAGACAAGAGTGGTTTTAGCTGGGGAGAGAATAAAGGCATGAAGGGCCAGTGCCTCCCCCGCTATATCTAGCACTAGACCTGAAAAAAGATCCCAGCGTTTCTACAAGTTCCCAGGAGCAGAAAACAGTGTGAGTAGACTTAGGGTGTTATCGCTGCACCCCGACTAATGGGCACAGCGAAACCTCTGAGGGGGCCAGCACCCCAGGGAGATCGTCTGAGCCAGAGCCGGAACCAGATGATCTGATTGACGGAGGCCTCAGTTTTGTGCCGAAGAATCCCTTATCTCAGCGAAAACCCACGGCGACACTGTCACCCGTTCTCCTCGCCCTTCTGTCGGAACGTGCGGACCACTGCAAGCTGAAAGGCAGGGCGGCGCCCGTGTAAATAGGCTGCATTCAGGAGACTGGGGACACAGACAGGTCGGGCTTTTGTGCAAACTAGAAGTGCTTATGGGATTAGAGGAGACTTACAGTCCCTTCTTCAGAAACAACTCAGAAAATATAAGCATTGAGAAGAACATTTTTGGGAGAGAAAATTGCTTATGGTAAGTTCCACTATTAAAGTAAAAAAAATTCAATCCTGATGGAGAAGAGGAGGAGGGAGGTGATCACAGCCCGGGATGGGACGCGCGTCCAGCGGTGCGCAGCCTCTCTGGCCTTCTCCGCAGGCTGAGGAGAGCCTGGTTTTGAAGGCTGCCTCTCAAGCTCACGAATCTATAACAAAACAGTCAGGCCTTCTGCAGTCCCGCAAAAACGGGTGCTTCCAGTTTCTCCCAGAAGGCGCTCATTTCCAGAAGAACTGCTAGCAGAGTGGATCCAGGGTGAAAGCAGGACCCCCAGAGTGAGTGCCCCTATTAAAGAAGAGGAAGCAAAAGGAGCCAATATGGAGAAAAACCAAGGAGCTCAGCAGAGGCGGTCGTTACCCCCACTGCAGACTGAGCTCCTAGCAGCAGAAGTGCGGCCCAGTCATCAGGCGGGGCTGCGTGAACGGACCGTGGCCCAGAGACCAGAAATGCTTTGGGAGTCCGCAGTACCGACCTGCGTGTGAAAACGGAGATGCGTACTTGTCCCACCACCCCGTTTCACGTGCAAAGCCTTTCCCAACTGTGCATTTCCTGAAAAACGTCTGCTTCTTCAAGCAAATTGTAAATATGATGCTAAGCATACCAAACCAGATGGTCCTTTCAACTGGTATCAGCAGCAGAATTTCAGCACCGCCTCCGAAACCAGTTACAGCACGGGCACTTCCCCCAGGCAGCGCTGCCAAACCTGGAAAGTTCCTCCGTCCCCTGAGCACCGCAGTTAACACCCAGGGTGCAGGGCCAGCCTGCACCCTCCATCACCGCGCCTTTCCACGCGCCTGGGCTCGGCCTCCGTCCAGTGAATGATACCCCGTCCTGCCCGGCAGAAGATGGTGCAGTTGGAAAGACTCTACCTACCGGTGAAGGACAATCTACACAACCTGTCCGATCTGTGCAACTTGGAGGCGTGGGGGAGAAAGAAATCCAGGAAAGTAGTTTCAAGTACATACAAGGACTTAATGTTTGATTTCAGAACTGAACATGTTCCCTTACTTTCTCTCAACTTTCCTTTAGGGAAGAAACTGAAGGCTAGGGCTGGTAGGCAGGTGACTTCTCGCCTAGCTGAACTGTATTCTGTATTTATTTGTTAGGTGTTTATCTCAGGCCTAGATCCAGTCTAGGTACTAAAGAGGCAGGAGGGGAAAATGTTGCAGAAATCCCTGTCTTCTGTCTTCTGTTTGGCGAGGTAGATGCTAAACAACTACTATCGTTTCAGTGTCAAGTGCTACAGGAAAAGAGGAAAAACAGCGTACAGGGAAGAATGAAGGCAGGAGAGACTGTTTAGAGTATTTTCTGATCTGTGAAGTCTCTTGAGGAAGTGATGTTTATCCTGGGGTCTTAATGATAAGAAGCAGGGTAGGGGTGAGACGGTTCCAGGGGCCTAATGGCTCTGCCTCAGGACCCTGGAGATGCAGTAAGGCCCGGGAAGGGTCGCAGGGCTCCAGGTCAGAGCCGTGCCTAGCTCAGGTCATGGGGGGCGGGGCCTCAGGTATTACTAGCATGCTGAGAATTAATCTTTTGTTTGAGAACTAACTTGCTATTTGAAACAGAAACAAGAAAGTAGCATCTATGATACACTTCCCTAGCTTTCCATCTAGCCCAAGCTGTCAGGGAAATTAAGGAAAGGAAGTTCAACCCAGGCTACAGTTCATGAAAGGCATTGTTTTTGGGTTTCTGTCTCCTGTGCTGGAGGAGACCACAGACTCTGTCTGCTAGATCATCACATTTCTATTGGGTATATAGCATAAAATCATGCTACCTTTTTTGCTGTCATTGATAGATTTGTTGTTGTTGTTGTTGTTGAGACCTTTTTGTTGTTGTTGTTGTTATTGTTTTTTGGAGTAAGTTATTGTTTTGTGTAGTACAGGCTGGCTTGAAACTCAGGGTGATCCTCCTGCCTCAGCCTCCCGAGCGCTGGGATTATTGGCATCTAGCAACACCACAACCTTTTTTTTTCTTGATTAAAAAAAAACAAAACAAAGCATTGTTTTGAATCTAATGTTTCAAATTCAGTGAACAATAATCTGAAAGAAAAACAAGTTTGAAAAAGATTATTGAAACCTTATCATTTATATTAAAACACATTCATAAATTCCTAAGCCTAGAAAAGAAATGAAAACGAAATTACCTCTTTTATTTGGTTTATTTGGGGTCAGATTGTTTGACTTGCTCCTGTATTATTTCATTTTTTAAAAGAATCAGGAAGAAGATGATTGCTGGGTTATCAAATGAGAAAGTAAGATTCATTCAAAAAAAATTCTGGAAATTTTAAAAATTATTTAATACTGAAATTACTTCATTTAAAAATGACTTAACAGCGAAGCTCCCATAGTGACGCTGCTAATGGAACCTCGGTGTTTCTGATAACCCTACTTGGCCTGGGTGGAGCACCGCGTGGACTCCAGGAAGGTGTGCACACGTCTCGGCCCCTCGCCGGGGGTGGAGCAGCCGCGCCGCGCCGGCCACACCTGCGGGCGGGCTCCGCCGAGCGAGCGAGGTCCCGGGCCGCCATGCACCCCGCCCCGCGCGCCGCTGCAGCCGAGGGGCTCCGGGGGCGTCTGCGGGTCCTGGCCCGGACCCCGAAGCAGGCGGGGCCTCGAGAAGAGGCGGCGGCGACCGCGGGACACGAGCCGCGTGAGTCCCGGGACGAGATCGCAGAGAAGCGCCCTCGGGCTGGCGCCTGCCGGGCCGACAGAGCCCCCAAAGCCTCTGCAGGCCGGGGAGGGGGGCAGGGCGGGGACGCTGGTGACCCTCGGGCCGTCCTCCAGCGCGGCAGCCCTGTTGGCTGGGTGTCAGCTGCGGACTCCTCCCGCCCGAGTCGAGTCGTGGTGACTGTCCCCATGAGGTGCGGGTCGGGGGAGGGTTTACTCTGCCACTTTATTTATTTTTTTTTTATTTATTTGGTACCGGGGATCGAACTCACAACCTCGCGTCTGCCAGGCAGCTGCTTACACCGCTGAGCTAAATCCCCAGCCCTACTCTTCCACTTTAAGGACGAGGCTGTATAAAGAAATGATTAAGCCCTTTTGCAAACAAGAAAAGCGTTTCGTATACTGTTACCTTGTATCCTGATTTACGCACTGATGTATAGTGCATAAGTCACGTAACCTTTTTGCAGGTAAGTTTTAAAAGCATGGCGCGGGTCACCCAGGCCTCTGGAAGGACGCGCCACTTAAAGACAGGAAGGGTGTTCAGAAGGTGTGGAGGGTGCAGGTCTGTCCCCAGGGTGTGCCGTGGGCAGGTCGGGGTGGCCTCGTTTCCAGAAGACCAGCCCTGGGAGCTGCGTTGTACCTCAGTCCCTTACTGAGACGCATAGTTAGTTAACTGACGAATGCATTCAGTCATCCGTTCTAGAGATATTTCCAAGGGCTCACTGTTTGCTGGGGGTGCGGGGAGTGCGGAGAGCCAGGCACCGCGCTGTCCCGGTAGAACTGACCTTGTATTGGGCCAGAGGATCCGTAGGCAGCAAAACCAAGAAGCAGTGAATGAATAAGAGCTTAAGGGAAGGGATGTGACCCAGGCAGAGGCACAGGAGGACTTAAGATTTGGTGATCAAGGCAGACAGGATATTTGGGCAGTTACCAAAAGAGAAGAAGGAACCAACCATGGGAAAGTCAGGTGGAAAATCATCACAAGGAGCAGTCTGACACATGCAAGGCAAGGAGGAGATTGTTTGTTTTTCACTTTTCGGGGGGCGGTACCGCGTGTCAAACCCAGGACCTTCGCCTTGCCAGGCAGGTGCTGTGCTGATGAGCCGGATCCTGGCTCTGTTCGTTTTTGCAGTACTTGGGATTGAACCCAGGTACTTCACACGGAGCTATATCCTCAGCTCTTTTTTATTTTTTGAGACAGGGTCTCCCTAAGTTGCTAAATTGCCCAGGCTGGATTCTTAACCTGCAGTCTTCCTGCCTCAGCTTCCCAAAATGCTGGAATTACAGGCTCAAATTGATGCACTTTATAAAGAGGAAGATGACAGCCTGGCGGGGGCAGGGAAGTAAGGAGAAGAGCGGAGGAGAGCGTTGGAGGCCGGGTGTGAGGAGCCCACCTGCCCAGGTCCCTAGCCTGGTGCTGGTGGGCAGTGGGAACCTTTGGTGGTGGTTGTGGGTGTGTGTGGGTGTGTATGTGTATGTGTGTGTGTGTGTGTGTGTGGGGTCTGGCAGGAGGAAGTTAGGCCCTGGAGGCCTTGGAGAGGAGCCTCCAACCCTGGCCCCTTCCTGCCTTTCTCCTCTCCATCCCTGCCGCCACGAGGCCGTGTCTGCCACGCGGTGCTGCCCTGTGTACCGTGCCGCCACCGCCCTGCTCCCGCACGGCCCGGAACGGTGAGCCGGAACAAATCTTTGCTCCTTTTAAGTTGCTTGTGTCAGGTCTTTGGTCACCATAATGCAAAGCTAACTGAGACACAGAGGTCGGTAGAGCCAACTGGTGCAAGGTCTCCATGCTCTGAGAAAGACACTTGCGATTAATTGGTCTCGTTGGGAAGTTTGTGTTATTATTTGGCCATTCAAACACGGGTACGTTGGCGGCTCACCACAGTTGAAATTGGCACTGCTGTAGCGGCTACTGAGACACCATCTGGATCGCCTTTCATTCCTCCTTGTTCCGTTGAAGTCTTCTCTGTTTTCCTCAATTGTTTTCTTACTGTTAAACTGTGAAAGCTCTAGATGTGTTCTGTGTATACATTGTCGGATATGTGATCTGCAACTCCGTTTCCCTGGTCTGTAGCTAATCTTTTTATTCTCTTAATAATCTTTTTCATAGAGGAAAGTTCTACATTTTGAGGAAGTCTGATTTGTCAGTTTTCCTTTTACAATCCTACTGTTGTGCTCTGTCTAGAAACCCTTTGTCTAAATGCAGGCCATGTTTTTGTCTACAACTCTATAGTTCTGTGCTCTAAATTTATGCCTTAGATACATTTTGAATTAAATTTTGTATTAGGTATGAAGTTTACATCAAGGCTCATATTTTTTAATATGGGTATCTAGTTATTCAAATACCATTTGCTGCCTTTCTGTTTTCAAAGCTTGAAAACCATCCAAAATTAATTGTTCATATTTGTGTAGGCTTATTTCTATAATCGATATTTTATTTCATTGATCTATGGGTCTATCTCTTTGCCAATCCCCTACCGTGTTGATTATTATAGGTGTAAAATAAAAGGGAGACACAACTTTATTCTTTTCCAAAATTCTCTGGGCCTTTAAAAACTGTTCCTTTGCCTCTTTTCATAAACTTTAGAGTCAGGCTGTCTATAGCTTCAAAATGGTCTCTGGCATTTGCTTGCTATTGCATTAAATCTGTAGATCAATAAGGACAATATTGACATCTTTACGATGTTGATTTGTGGATTTATATTTTTTCATTTATTCAAGTCTTTTTTGATTTCTTTCATCAGCATTTTGTATTTTTTGGTATAGAGAAACTGCATATTTTGTTGGATTTATCAGCAAGTATTTTTTTGATCATTTGCGGCTTGCCACTTTTCATTTGTTGATTGCCAGGAAACAGAAACATGATTGACATCCGTGTGTTCACCTTGTGTCCTGCGGCTTTGCTCAACTCACTTATTAGTTCTCCAGCTGTTCTGTGCATCCCTTTGGATTTTTGTATGTACGTAATCAGATTCTCTGAAACTAGACTAGAGACAGTTTGATTTCTTTCAAATCTGTACACCTTCATATTTGCTGTATTACTTATTGTACCTACTACAGCACTGGCTTTCAGCACAGTATTAAAAGGAATCATGAAAGTGAAAGTCTCTTTTTATTTTTAGGGACAAAAAAATATTCAGACTTTTTATGATTATGACATGGACTGTTAGGTTTTTGTAGAGGCCCTTTATTAGATTACAGAACTTCCCATTCATCCCCAGTTAACTGAGAGAGGTGCTTTGTTGTCTGTTTTTTAATCATGAATGAATGTTGAATTTTATTTTAAGACAGGATCTTGCTTTGTAGTGCAGGCTGGACTTGAACTCCCTATGTAGCCTAGGCTGGCTTTGAACCCATGGTAGTCCTCCTGCCTCAGCCTGTTAAGTGCTTGGATTACATGCATGTATCATCATGCCTGGTTTGGGTGTTGAATTTTTTTTTTTTTTTTTGGTACTGCAAATCGAACTCATGACCTCGTGCTTGCCAGACAGGCACTTATGCCGCTGAGCTAAATCCCCAGCCTGGGTGTTGATTTTTTAAAAAATACTTTTCTGCACCAATTAATATGATTACATAGTTTTTCTTTTTTAGGCTGTTAAAATGATAGACTACATGACTGATTTTCAAAAACCAAACCAGTCTTGCATTCTCAGGATTAGCCCTACTTGGTCATGGTGTATTATACAATTTTTATATAACATTGGATTGAATTTTTTTTGAGAAGTTTTGAGTATTCTGTTCAAGAGGGATATTGGTTTGAAGTTTTCTATTCTTGCAGTATGTTTGGCTTTAGAATCAAGGAAGTGCTGATCTTATAAAATGCATTGGAAAGTATTTCTTCCTTTTCTGTTTTTTTTTTTTTTAATTTTGGTACTGGTAATCAAACTCTTGACCTCGCACTTGCCAGGCAGGTGCTTGTGCCATTGAGCTATCTCACCAGTTCTCCTTTTCTGTTTTTTAAAAGAGACTGTGGAGACTATTTAAATATTTGGTAACATTCAACAATAAAACCATTTGAGGACAGAGATTTCTTTTTTGGACTGTTTTAAACTATAAATCCAATTTCTTTATAACTATAGGTTTATTCAGGTTATCAATATACTCGTTTCAATTTCGGTAGGTTATGGTTTTCAAGGAATTCTTCTGTTTCATCTGAGTTATTGAAATTATGTGGTTGAGGTTGTTCAGAGTATTCTTTTATCTTCCCTTAATGACTGTGGGGTCTGTTGAGATAAACCATCTTTCATTCCTGATATTGGTAATTTAGGTTTCTATTTTTTTCTTGGTCAGGTCTGGCCAGGCATTTATTAGTTAATTAATATTTTCAGATAAGCAGCTTTTGTTTTCATTGGTTTTTTTTCTGTTGCCTTTTGGTTTTCAATTCCATTGATCACTGACTTTACCTTTGTTATTTTCTTATGCCTGAGAATTGCTTTAGTTTTTTAAAAATTTTTTATGTTAAAGAGAAAAAAACAATAAAAACAATGATACAGAGTGTTAAAACAAGATAATAGGAAATTAACAGTGGTTAATATATTGCAAATTGTTATCTTCAAAGTAGTTGCTCGGATTACAAGATATAGGCATGCAAAGTTGACCAAATGATATAATCAGAAACCATTCTCTTCAATGAACTAGGAAACTTGCAATTATTAGTATAACTGTCTTAGCTATCTTGTATGTACGTGTGTGTGTATTTATATACATATATTCTTTTTCTTTTCTTTTCTTTTTTCCTATCCTAATTGTTCTTTCCTTTTGAGCAGTTTCTTTTCCTTTCACAATATCTATTATAGATTTTGGATCTTATTCTCAGTTTCTTACACTAGGGTGACAATACGATGTTTACACATGCGAGTCTGATTTATTTCACTTATGAGTATTGTCTCTAGTTGCATCCATTTACCTATAAAAACCTCGAGTTTATCCTTCTTTATAACTGAGTAGTACTCCATTGTTTGGAAATATCACATCTTTTTTATCTATTCCTTGGTTGATGGGCATTTGGGTTGTTTCTAAGACTTAGCTATTACAAATTGTGCCATATAAACATGGGTGCACATATATTGCTTTGGTATGATGTTTTTTAATTCTTCTGGGAAGATACCCAGAAGAAGAATAAATGGGTCGAATGGGATCTCTAATCCTAGGTTTTTAAGAAATCTCCACACTGATTTCCACAGTTGTTGCACCAATCTAGACTCCCACCAAGTGTAAAAGGGTTCCTTTTTCCCCACAACTCCTCCAGCATTTGTTATTGGTTGATTTTTTTTTACCTTGGCCATTCTTTCTGGGGTGAGGTGGAATCTCAGTGTTGTTTTAATTTGCATTTCTCAAATGACCAGTGATACTGATCATTTTTTCATGTATTTATTTGCCATTTGTACTTCTTCATCTGAGAAGTGTGTGTTCATCTCAGATGCCCATTTTTGGATTGGGTCTTTGCTTTAATTTTATTTGTTTTTTTTTTCTTTTATTTTCTTTATTATTTTCTTTATTATTCTCTTTATTATTTGAGAGTCTTCTTTTCTAGTGCAGTCATCGTAATGCTATAAATTTTTTCTAAGCATTTCTTTAGCTGTATCTCATACATTTTCACATATTTTATTTTAATTTTCATTCAGCTCAAAATATTTTCTAATTTACCTTAAATCTTCCTTTTTGATCCTTGAGCCAATTAAAAGACAAAGAAATCTGGGTCTATATTCTCTCTCTCTCTTTTTTTTTTTTTTTTGTGGCACTGGGAATAGAACTCACAACCTCGTGCCTGCCAGACAGGCACTTAAGCCATTAAGCCAAACTCCCAGCCCTAGGTTTTTGAGGCAGGGTCACACTATGTAGCTCAGGCCGGCCTTGCACTCACATTGTAGCCCAAGCCGGCCTCGAACTCACAACGCTCCTCCTACCTCAGCCTCCCAAGTGCTGGAATTAAAGTCGTGCGCCACCACGCCTGGCTCCTACATTCTCTCTTGGCAATATTCTGGAGTTTATTAATTACTACTGAACTCGTCCATCCCTCTCTCCATATGTCTGTCCATCTAACAAGTGTTTAGTAAACACCTTCTAGCACTAGGCATTGGCACTATTTCAGCTTTCTTATTGAATCTGTGTTCTGGTAAAGGAAACAAACAATGAACAAATATATAATGTCAAATAATGTGATATGAAATGATATGAAGGGAAGATGAAGTAGGGCACAGGGTGGAGAGCGACGGGGAAGGGGGTTGTACGGTCAGGTACGAGTTTTCAGCAGTGGTGTGGTTTGTGTGGGAACTGGAGGAAACAAGGGAGGAAAGTTGGGCTTAAGTGTCTAGTTCATCATGGTCCCCTCCTATTCGGACCATCTCTCTCTCTCTCTCTCTCTCTCTCTCTCTCTCTCTCTCTCTCTCTTTTTTTTTTTTTTTGGCACTGGGGTTCAAACTCACAACCTTGTGCCTGCCAGACAGGTGCTTAAACCACTGAGCCAAACTCCTGGCCCTAGTTTTTTTGAGCCAGGGTCTCACTCAGGCTGGCATTGCCACTTGCATTGTAGCCCAAGCCGGCCTCGAACTCACAACGCTCCTACTACCTCAGCCTCCTTAGTGCTGGGATTAAAGGCGTGCGCCACCACGCCTGACCTGATCATCTTTTCTTATACCTTCCCAGCTCCTGAAGGCATTGGAATTTTTGATCCCCAAATAGTTAAGTGTTTAAACATTTGGCTAAGCATTTAACTTTTCCCTGATATTATGTGTACAACTGAAGCAAGCATATGTTGTACATACTCCTAGAAGTATTATTCAGCTAAGCTGAAAACTGGTGTTTGTGATTTGTCCGGGTCCTCTTCTTGACTCTGAGCTCTGCTTGCTGGGAGGTGGAAATGTGTAACTCCCGGCTGGCCTGCAGCTGGGGAGGGAGGGCTCCCGACTTGGAACCGGCAAGCCCTCACTCTCCAGTTTCTATTGTGTTATGCTTTCCGTAGTTGGTTTCAAGCTATAGTGTGATATCGTCAAATATAGAGTTGAGAAGATACACACACATTCAACTCCTGGAGTTTATAGAAGCTAGTTCCTGTACAGCAGTGGAAATAAGTTTTATAATCTTCTTTTCAGAAATTAGGATACTAAAATTCAGAATTATCACAATGTTATACTGTTAGTATATTGTGGGTGCATCCTTGGACATCTTGGGCTCCTAGAGCTTGGGTTGAGAACCTGACATGGAGTCTGGAGAGGTGGGGAAGGCCTCTGGTTGATTTCATAGCCAGAGCTGGGAACTGCTGACTTGATGAATCATGAACCTTTTATGGTGTTTCCCTGTTATCTTAGAAAACAACCCCAGAATTCATTTTTCTTATCAATTGTGGCAGGAAAGAGACAAGATTCAGTCAGGAACAGAATAGAATCTGTGTGTCATATTTCAGGATGCAGTAAGGTCTTGGGTCATACCAAAAAGAGGCCAGGATCTGTTGCATCCTGTTAGATCAATGTGCAGGACAGCCAGCTGGGGACAGAGCTGTCTGGGAACCCTGAGAGGGGACTGACAGAAGTCCAAGCAGAATGAATCAGCTAAAGGATAAGAAAGCGTGGGTGTTTCAGTTATCCGGGGCAGCGGTCCACCCCCAGCTCACACTCTGGACATGTGGGGTGATTGTAAGCTTGGGGTTTGAAATCAGGATGGTTTGATCACTAATTATGTTTAAGACATAAGCAGTTAATTTAACATTTTTAAGTTTCAGTTTCTTCATCTATAAGATGGGAATCAATGCCTTCTGCATCAAGTTGTTTGTTTTATAAAAACCTTAGACCACCCCAAACCGTAAATCAGGCAGAAGAAGAAGAGTCAGTAAAAGAGACTGGAAAATAAATGTTTTCTGTTTGTTGGTTTCTTTGTTCAGAGACAGGGGTCTCTATATGTTGCCCAGGCCGGCCTTAAACTCTTGGGCTCAAATGATCCTCCTGCTTCAGCCTCCCTGGTAGCTGGGGCTATGAGTGCCCAAATGTTTTAATACAAGGAGATTGTGGTCCTTGGTGTCAAAGTATGCCAAGAGTTCAGCCCACATGGCAGAGAAATCGTGACTGGAGTTCAGAGCTCAGCAAGGACAGTTGCGCGGATCTAGAAAGGAAGATGTCCGAGTAGTGCAGGTTGAGATGCGACAGTTCACTGAAGAAATGAAGACAGCCAGTGCAGCACTTATGAGAAGCTCGGGGTAGTGGAAAATTGGAAAGTGGGGCAATTGCTGGAAAGGAAGGTTTGTACACTGGGCGTCCTGGCGCCTTTGTATACATCAAGGAGAACTAAGTGGTGCAGAGGACTGAGAGCGTCATTTCCAGAGACTGCCTCCTGGATCATGAGAAGGACAGGGGGAAGCGGGCCCCCGAGCCCCTGTGTGGGCGCACATGGGAACGCGTCTTCAGAACAGCGGTAGGAAGCAGAGCATTGGTGGATTTTAATGGAGGTGGTCAGTAG
>RJWM01034835.1:0-19388 GCA_004363535.1 Dasyprocta punctata | reverse complement strand
AAGATACACATTTAACTCAAAAGGAAATTCATAGACTAAAAATCAAAAGAGAGAAAACAATTGCTCCATGCAACAGGAGATCAGGAAAAAGCAAGGGTAACTTGCCCATCAACCACAGAATGGATAAGAAAGATACAGTATTTTTATACAATGGAAAACTACCCCGCTATAAAGTAGGATAATCTCGAGGCTCTTGCAGGTAAATGGATGCAGCTGGAGGTCACGTTCATGGGCAAAACAGTTTGAACTCATATGGGTGAACACTAGCATAAAAAACAGAAAGAGCAAGTGGGTTCCAAAAATACAATAGGTATTATAAAAGTGATAGAGGAGGAAATACCTAGGGGGAGAAGGTGGCAACCAATGTTAATTTGTTATTGTCTTGTCTTGAACTCTTGTAATGTTTTCACAATTTCCTTAGGTTTGGTTCTGTTCTGTTTTGTTTTGTTAGATTTTATTGTGTCTGTTGGTACGGGCAGCTATTTTGAACATAATGGGATGTATTATGGTAATCATGGTTGATTTCCTATTATCTTGTTTTGAAGTCCTGTAATGCTTTCATTCTTTTCTTTAATTGGTTTTACTCTGTTTTGTTTTGTTTGATTTTATTACGTGTGATGGTATGCACAGCTATTCGAAGAAAATGAGACATTATAGTAACTGTTGTTCATTTCCTGTTATCTGGTTTTAAAGTCCTGTAATGTTGTCATTCTTTTGTTTTGACTGACTTTAGTCTGTTTTCTATTATTTTATTTCATTGTGCATGAGGGTACACACAGCTATTTTGAAGAGAACAAGAGACATTATGGTAGCCATTGTTGATTTCCTATTGTCTTGTCTTGAAGTCCCATAATGCTTTCATTCTTTTGTTTTGATTAGTTTTATACTATTTTGTTTTGCTTGATTGTATTGTGTGTGTAAGTATGGATAACTCTTTCAAAGGAAGCAAGAAACATTATGGTAGCCACTGTTGTCTTGTTGTGAAGCTCTGTGTTGCTTGTATTATTCTGTTCTGATTTATTTTGTTCTGTTTTGTTTTGGTCTGCCTTTATTCTCTGTAAAAAAAATCATTACCAATCACCTGTCAAGGTTTCATTATTAACTGACTCTAGTTTACAATATAGTTGATTAGAAATGATGGTTGATATTGAAGGGAATGTAAGACTTTAAATAATACCAAGAAAAGTATGTGGTCCAAGTCTCCTTAACATACAATGAAATATGTCTTTTGGAAATGATAGGTTCTATAAGACTGCCAAATCTTATTCACTGCTTTGCAAACATTAAGATTTATCTTTATGAACAGTGAAATGGGAATCTGTTTATCCATTCTACTGCAACCACTCATTCTCAAAGTACATGGTAAAAATTATCATTATCAAAATTGGTGTCAATCACAAAATGAACTTTGATTTGAAACATCACATTTTTCAACCACCTGATACAAATCTTCTAGTGTACCTATATACTTTTGCCAAGAATTAGGCAAAGGGCTCATTTTTCAACAGTTCCGAGAAAGGCTAGAGCAATGTAGAATATTTCCAGTATGGTGGACAGAAAATATTTTAAAATTTTAGAGCTGTATGTTCAAAAAGATTTTAAAATATATCCATGATTTTTTTAAGTTTGCCAATTAGAATTCATCACAGACACATATAGAGTTCATTATATTTACTTCCTTTAATCTGAAATGTAAGAATTTATATCCAGTCAATGAAAGAAAGTAAATTTCATTCATTTTTAGAGTGACAATGTTTCAAATATATAAGCATTTTACTCCTTCTATTAGCATATCTCTAGAGTGTAAAAATACATACTTAATACAATATAGTGTCAGGTTTTATCACAAAGAATGAGATCTCATGAATTCTAATATTGTAACACTGTTAGGAATGTGAATGCATCTTTTTATGGCAAGACAAAACTTAGATCCCTGAAGTGCCCAAATTGTTTCAAAGAAACACATGTAGATATTCAGTTAGGTGGCTCAACTATACTTAACACATTTGCTCTTCTTTTGTCAAAATAACACGAAATCTTTGTAGCTCCAAATATAGTTAAGACACCTTAACTTTTTCTTGCCCTTTACAGGTCAACAACTACTTTTTAGACAATTTATATTTTGAATTATGTCAGAAAGCACAAATTTATTTTTCTGTGGATCCCCAAACAAGTCCTTCAATAGTTTTGTTGTTTTTTATTTCCAAGCTTTTGATGTGTTCCAAATATAAAACCTTTGTTAAAATAGCTTTGGTAGAAATCAAGGGCAGTTTGATTAATGTGCTCTGGAACTCTCCTCTGATCATTGGTCCAAAGACTCTAGGAATGCTGTTTTTTTTTTTTTTTTTGAATGAAACATTTGAGTCAAATAATTTAATGTCAGGCAACTTTATCAGGCAAAAAACATCTAATACCTCCTCCCTAATGTTTATGTTATAGGTTTGGATGTTTTGAGACCCAGAGGCCTCCGATACTGTACATGATGGTCATTATCTCAATGCAGGTATGTTGGGATTAATGTATTCCTCGTTGAACACTTACTATGTCTGAGGCCAGGACACTGGTGTGTACCATCAAATACCATGGAATAGAGTGTGAATTTTAAAATAAAAATAAATACAATCTGACCTTTAATGGCATTAAAATTTATTGCACCGGTTACCAGAAGACCAAATAAGATGATCTCAACTCAAAATTCTTGCTGTGCAGATGGTGCAGAGGTTTAGTCATCCTTACATAAATGAAAGGCCTAGTACTTCTGGATCTAATATCAAACAAAGGGCCACAAATGATGAGTGCTTTTGCCAACATGTTTTAATACTTCTCCACTACAGTGCATATACAATTTCAACAGTTCTGCACATACCTTCCAGCTGTGCAAATGAGCAGATGACTGTGTGAACAGCTTTTAGTTCTGACTCTGCACTGGGCCGAGTGTTTGTTCCTGGAGCAGTAAGTTTTTTGACCATACAATAACCTCACACCAACCACAATAATTAGATAACGTCTACTACAATTTCTTTCTAAAGAAAAACCTGTGTGTATTTCCAACTCCATTTCTACAATGCTTTCGTTTAAATCATTTCTAAAATGATCATATGACAGATGCTACCAAGAGGAAAGTCACTGCAATAATTTAAACTACATTATTCATAGTTTTGTGGTAACTTAATGAAGGTAATGTTCTAAAAAGCTTTGGATCTCACTGGATATGTTCCTTTTGTGGTCCATTTTTTAAGATGTATTCAAGAAAGGAAAAACAAATAACAGATATATTTCCCTCCAACATGGCAGGCCAACTCAAATGCCCTAATCATTTCTCCCAGACTCTGCAACAGGGCTGCTTAACCAGGTAGCAAACCACCTGATTTTCCATGAGATCCAGCAACTGTGAACGCCAAGCTGCAGCAGTTCAGAATAGTGCAGAATAAAGACACCCAGGAAGTGTTCCACCAAAGCAACACAGATATGTGAAAAAGACTGCTTCTCAGGCAGTGTGGAGCAAAAAACAACAAAAAAAGAGACACCAGACATACCCTACGATTGTTTTCTATGTTCCATCTGTGTAAAGAATAAGTGCTAGGGATATCAGTGAGTTGATTAGACAAAGAATTTTGGGAGTAGAATTAAGGGTCCAAGGGATGATCAAAAAGCTCACTCATTTCATGGGATTATCTTTTATATTTCCGCAAGGCAGCTTATCTGTGGTTATCTAGCACATACTTCATTGCTTTCAGGACAGGGTACAAGTTTCATATTTAAATGGAATCTGACTTTATTGGCTTTTGGTCCTACAAAATAACACTTTAAATGTATTGCCGATTCTTGTAAAGAATATATTCATTGTGTAGTTTCAATTATGCAGTTGTTTGATTATTTAATTATTGAGCTGAATGTGCATACATTGCCTATTCTCTAAAAGCTACATTATATGTATTAAGGATAAGTCCTTGTGACTCAATTAGATACAGATACATCCTCATTTGTACTGGTAAATATTCTACATTTATATACATCTGAGTTGCAAATTGGCTCTTTTTAAGATTGGACAATATCTTAAAAGCCTAAACAGATCACAAAAAACACTATCTTAGGCATGGCTACAAGCAAAGTGAGGGGAAAAGGAACTTGAGGGGAGTCAGAAGATACTGCAAAGACGTAACTTTCTGAAAAGTAACACAGATGAAAAAATATTCAAAATTTAAAATTGCAAGAAATTTACAGCAACATTTTTTCTAGGTATGTTATAAAATCTAAATTGTTTGTATGTATGACTGCATGTATGTATGTATGTATGTATGTATGCATGTATATATATATTTTTGAGATAGGGTGTCACTATGCAGTTCAGGCTGGCCTTGAACTCAATATGTAACCCAGGCTGGTCTCAAACTCAGGGCAATCCTGCTGCTTCAGTCTCCCTAGTGCTGGAATTAAAGGTGTGCACCACTACGCCTGACCTAAATTATATTTAAATTGAAAACAAAACAATACAAAACAAAACAAAAGAGTATAAACAGTATGGCAGCTGAGTTGTACACTGTACTGCTTCCCGAATCCCACCAAAACTACAAGCTGGACTTACATCTTCAGTTTAAGGCCAAGATTGTGAAAAACTGTAACTGATGCCATAATCAAAAATACAAGTAGCATCTGTCTCTGACTGGTGACACGTGGTGAATTTAGTCTGTAGAACTTGGATTTGGATCTTGGGTGGTCAAAAAAGATTTGCTTCAGCTCTGCTCATTCTGTTTCAGTCAATAAAGGATACTACTGGAAAAGCTACAAGCTGGCTCATAGTCCATGCTGAAAAACCTCGAATGGTCACTAGTCTACCACAGTCACCAAACTGCTTGCCAGCGTAGCTCTGCTCAATGCAACCCCTGTAATGAAAAGAAAACCACCTCTCTTAGAGCTACAGGGAGTCATCCCATAAACTCAGCTCCTCCTCCAGCAAGTGCACTTTAGTCTCCACTGATTCCATCCGACAGATGTCTCTGTTTTTTACTGTACTTCCCCATCCATCAAAATTCTTGCCTAATTGTGTTATATGCCTCAGTTTATTGGTGGCTTTTTTGTGGATTTTGTCATCCAAAAGCCCATGTTTGGACCTCAAGGTGGAACTTCAGGATGGGGAGCCTAGTGGAAGACCATCAGATTATTGGAGGTGTATCCTCCAAGGGTTTATGGAACCAGAGGTCCTCCTCCTCCTCCTCCTCCTCCTCTTCTCCTTCTCCCTCTCCTTCTCCCTCTCCCTCTCCCCCTCCCCCTTTTCTTCTTCTTCTTCTTCCTTTCCTTCTTCCTCTCCTTCTCCTTCTCCTTCTCCGCCTCCTCCTCCACCTCCTCCACCTCTTCCTCCTCCTCCTCCTCCTCCTCCTCCTTCTTCTTCTTCTTCTTTTTTTGGTTCCTGGCTCATTAATGGAGCAGTTTGCTACACCGCATGCTCTCACCATGATGTGCCAGCCACAGGAAAACAAAGCAACCCTGCCACATGTTCTTGGAGTGGAACCTCCACATCTGAGAGTTAAAACAAATTTTTTCTCTTTAGAATTGAATTACCTCAGGTACTTTGTTGTGACAATCAACAGCTGACTCATATTGGTTCATGTCCTCCATAAAAATGTTGGGGTGTGGAATCCATGTGGCTAATTTCCTTGTTGTCCCTGGTGGCTTTTTGTTTGTTTGTTTGTTTGTTTTGTTTTTCAATATTTTGTAATGCAAACATTCCACAGAAATGTAACTCAAGTGTTTCCATCATTACTTTCTCCATGAAGCAAACAGCTGGAGTGCTTTCACTTGTGTGAATTGAGGGAGGGAAAGGGAAAAAGAAAGGACACAAGAGCCCCCATTTCAGTGGAGAGCACAACCTCAGAATGAGAGAAAGGTTGGTTTTGGACAAATTAAGTCCTCCTGTTTTCCTCCACAGAATGTTAACTTTTTGACCATATCATCTCCATGTCTTCATTAATTTGTTTTGTTTTACTAGAAGTGGGCAAGAGAGGAATTAAATGGACTTAGAACGTGAACAGAATTGAAATAAAGACATCTACAAGATAGTTTCGTTGACAATTAATGAAATTTGTTCCTCCAATCCAAGCAACTTAAAATTGAAAATGTATATATACACAACAATGAAAATACATAGAAGTTCAAAAACACTAAGGTAAATGGGTTGTGTCCCAATAAAAACAACAAAGGGAAAACTAGAAGAAAGTGAAAAGGAGCAAAGGTCAGTGTTATAAACCAAAATGGTCCCAAGTTTATAACCATATAATTACAAACATAAGGGCAAAATCTGTTTAAACATTTGTGAAAATAATAGATCCATATAAATATTAAAATGATGTCATCTGATATTTGATAAGTTAGTAGATTTAACAATGCACGAATGCAAAGAAAATGAGGGGTAATCTTGGATTTGCTTTTAGATTGGAATTTATCTGGACTGAGAATGACTACAGAAGGAAATATTTTTGACAGCCTCTTATTCCAAATCATGAATGGGGGATGTCAGGGAGGAGAATGTTCTCTCAGGATTTAGCTCAGGTGTGTGGTATTGTGAAAGGCAGTTAAAATCTGTGGTACCATATGAGGCAGAAAATATTTAAAAATGAGAATTTCATAGTAATTTTTGAGGAAAGTAAATTATTTTATTCTGGAAGTCAATGATTAAATCTGAACAACTTTCTCATGGAAAATACTCAGTTATCTTTTATTTGAAGCATAAATTCTGATATGATATGCATGCTATCAGTCAATTGGTAAGCATTGGTAGAGTTCCTACTGCATTCTGATATGGTGATCTCTCAAATGCTCAGAAGGAAAGGGGTACACTGCCTCTCCAAGCACTCTGGGTCCTTCTCTCAGGCTTCCTGAGCCCCTGGGTGTTTCAGCACCTTCCGTTTCTAGCACGTGTCCATTTTCGGTTGATGACCACCCCAACATCAGGAAGGGTTGGGCCTGGGCGTTTTTCACTTTGAGTGGGCATCAGTGAGAGGACTGTATCTGTATCCAGACTGTCCTTCAAGTTGTGGAGCCTGATCCTCATAAAATCTAAGAAATAAAAGCTTCAGATCCCAACTCACACCCCTGCCACGTTTAGGTTCAAGTTCAGGAATCTGAAAGGCCATGTGGGATTTGGCTATCTTGTCTAGCTCTGTTGAATATCAAGGTACACATCCAGCAGGGCTCAAAACTTGTATTCCTTAATAACAGACCTTTATTGTACCCATAAATTATTGATGCAGTGTATCCCGATAGAAGATTTTTATTAGCTCATTCAGAAAGGGTGCAAGTTAAACAACGTGGAACTCAATTTGTAAGATGTAAAGATCCATTTCTTGTTAAAATGTGTACTATAATTACCAGAGAGAGAGAGAGAGAGAGAGAGAGAGAGAGAGAGAGATAAGCAATAAATAAATGACACTCCTTCTTTAGTAACTCATACCCCAGCATCTTCTGTGAAGAAATGGTAGTAGGCAATTTAACCCTATTTAGGAAAAATAATCAAAGATATAGAGGTATTATTTTGAGGAAAGTATGGTTCTTTTGGAAAGCAAGAAATGAAAGCCCCAATAAAGTATCTGAACAAAAAACAAAAAAGGAAAACATCTTGTACTTATCACTGACAGCAGTAGCACTGCTCAGCTCTGTTTTGATTTTAATCTGCCAATGGAGATCGCTGCTATCAGGCACGCACTCTCTGAGTATGAAGGCCAGCATGCCTGCTAATACACAGCATGAAAGTGGTCTGGAGAGAAACTAAAGGATAATTTCATGAACCGAGAAGTATGGATTGAGCCAAAGAAGATGCTGCATCGAACCAAACGCTGGCTGACAGGAGGAAGCTCACCGCAAAATGGAACAAAGACAAGAAATTTTGTGACAGGTCCCGTTAGTTGCTGTGATTTGGGAACCTGATAAAAAGATTCATGGGCTGGGGAACTCTTTAAAGTTTTGATTGTACAAATTGTCACCTCAACAAAATTTGAAGTTTTATCCCAGTCAAGTTTTCTGGCTGCAAATGATAACTCATGAGAAAGAATATTATAAATGACAAAGAATTTTCATGTGTATCTGATTGAAATGAATATTTTCATGTGTTACATTGTTTCCAAAAAGAAGGACAGCATAAGGAAAGCTAAACTATACTAGATCCACTTTAAAGATTTGAGAACCAGCAGGGCAGTCAAAGACTGTGCATGTTAATTTGACCACTGATGTGTGTGTTAGACATTTTTCTGCTGCTATGACAAAAACACCTGAGAAAATCAACTCAGAGGAGAAAAGATTTACTTGCCTGCAAAATTTCAGAAGTTTCACTGTAAAAAGAAAGGCTCTTCACCAGATGACTCCATTGTTTCTGAGCCTGTGATGAGGCAGAACATTACTACAGAAGGGCAAGGCAAAGCAAAGCTGTTTACCTCACAAGAGAGGCAGGAGCCTGGGACAAGACCTCCCCTCCCCCAGGGCACATTTCCTCCTAGTAGGTCCCACATCCTAAGAGCCCATCAACAGAGAGAGCCTTCAAATCAAGTACCTCTCCCAGCACCGCCTCCAAACTTAGCTGTATTGGGGATCAAGCCTTCAACCTTAAGCATTTGGGGGACACTTCATATCTAAATCATAACACCCAGAGAAGCTCAATCGTCTTTCAAGTTCACACTTCTGCTAGGCAAACCTAGGCTTCCACACTGGTTTTTCTGGCAGCCTGCCTGCATTCTGCTGTGAGCTGTGCAGCAGACTGCAGATGCGGAAGCTTAGTTGCTGTGACCAAACAGAAGCACCCAAGCGCGTGGCCACGTGAGACACTTCACTGTCTATACTGCCCTGCATTCAACACTAGGCTCCTGGGTTCCCCATCCTCCAACATCAGATAGTTTTATACTTTCTTACTACCATTCTGCTTAAATGATCAAACAAATATTTAGAGGCAATTCTAATGTTTTCACAATTTTCTAAGCTATGCAATTAGGAAGCCAAGCTCTGCAAAAGCTTCATCTACATCTATATATTATATATGTACATATATATTACTGATAGCAGATGTACATATATATTATTACTTACAATATCTTCTAGTGCCTGGTCTGTTTCCCATATAACTAAAATAGTCTAGTTCTTTATCAGCCTCACCCAATTGTAAATCTTTCTCTCACTCCTCCTCCTCCACATCTTTCCTCTCTGTTGGCTCTCAATTCCCCAGATTCCCAACATACACATTCAACTTGGTAAATAAACAGGCCATGAAAATGGTGAGACTTGAGGGCAAAGAGCCTCTTCTTTTTACAATAAATAAGTGAATTTTCTGAATTACAAATGAAAGCTCTAGAGGTATAAATATGATAGTGAAGAGCTTCTCTGAAATATGATGTTCTCTCCCACTCAGTCAATGAGTACTTCATAACTCACTTCAACCTGCAAGTTCTATATAATACATTAATACAAAGCTATGAGAAGAATGTCAATAGCTCCCTTTGCCTACAGATTAAAAAATTAATATCACATGGGAATTTAATGGGCTCATTCCAAAGTTGCTCAGTTTAGATAGATTAAAAAAATAGAACAAAAGATGAAAGTTACACACAGGCCAAAGTCACACATATTTAATATCTGTTCAATGTTTTATTTTCAACAGATATTATTTTATATACAGTGCTTAGTTTGTATTTTTAAAATCATTCAAACATTCCAGCCTTCATGACACAGACTTCCATTTAGTCTGATCTTCCTTAATACAAGATGACTCAAAAAAAAAAAAAACTTCTGTGGCAAATATCCCAGGTACTGAGTTCTCTTCCAGGATTGCCTAAAATCAATCAGACCCGAGGATCAATGGAACAGCCTAGAAGATGTAAAAGTGACTCCAAACACACTCAAGCCACCTTATATTCAACAAAGGGGCCAAACATCCTCACTGGGATAATGCAGCCTCTTTAATAAGTGACACTGGAAAAATGGCTTTCCACGTGCTGAGGACAAAAACTAGACCCATGGAACTCACCTTGCACTAAACTAAACTCGAAATGGATCAAAGATCTAAATATTAAAACAAAAGCACTAAATCTGCCGAAAGAATAGGTAGAACTCTTGAAGACATTGGTGTAGGCAAAGATTTTATGAACAAAACCCTGACCCAAGGAAATATTACAAAGATTCAACAGCTGGGATTTCATCTTACTAAAAGCTTTTGCACACCAAAAGAAATAATTGCAGAGTGAACAGACAACCCACTGAATGAGAAAAGAAAATTGGCTAGTTGTTCCTCAGATAAGGGACTACTATCTAAAATATATAAGGAACTCAAAAACTCAATCCCCCCAACTTATAAAACTCAATTCCAAAATGAGCATCTGAAATGAATACACACTTCTCGGATGAAGAAGTAGAAGTGGCAAATAAATATATGAAAAATTTTCAACATCATTAGTCATTCAGGAGATGAACATTAAAACAACACTGAGATTCCACCTCACTCCAGAAAGAATGGCTGTCATCAAGAAACCAGCCAGCACTCCAGAAGCTCCAAACTCCTTGCAACCAGATGCAAGGTCCCCATGGTGCCATACTCCAGGGTGCACTCCACCTAGCCACCTGGGTCCCGGAGATTCTGAACTCCACTCAGCCAGGCACAAGGCCCCAGCGCCATACCCTGGGGATGCATATCTGCTAGTCACCTCCGCTACAGAGGTTCTGAACTCTACACAGCCAGGTTCTAGGCCCTGGTGACAAACTCCAGGGGTGTGCCTCTGTTAGCTGCTAGGAGGATACAAGCTTTGTCCAGCCCAGAATCCCAGAGCAACTGAACAAAGTACATCAGGGGAACACATGGCCAGCCTCACAGGCCACAGAGCACAAGGATCCAGCACCAGAGTTTGAGGGTGCACTCCAGCTAGCCATGGGAATATTGGAGGATTGAAGCTCCACCCCACGCAGTGTTCCAGTGCAATCCATCAGGAGGCTGCCTGGCCAGTCAAACAGGTCCCAAAATGAAAGAGCAAAATGATACAGTCTCAGCCCTCCAGCCCACTGAGAACAAACCCAAAAGACTCTGAAATGGGAGACACTGGAAATTGCCTAACTGAACTTTCGGAAATGATAGCAACTGAAATAAAGAAACAACTCCATGAAGCTATAAAGTAAATCAGATCAGAAATAATCTCTGAGGCAAAAAATGAAATGACAAACATTATGAAAGAAATGCTGTGTGTATCTAAAGGAAATCAAGATAAAAAAAGAAGAACATAAGAAAATGATTGAAACTTTGAATGAACAAAGTAAGATACAATTAGAATGCATGAAACAGATTCAAAGGGATATTCAGGAAATTAGAAATTCCATCGGAAGTTGGCAAAACTGCTTGAATGAAGCTGAAGATAGACTCTCAGACCTTGAAGACAGCATGGAAGCTTACAATCACAAAAGAAAAGATCTCTTAAAATAACAAGGAACCAGGAAACAACAATTCAACAGCTACAAGATGATAAGAGAAACAATATAATATTGATGGGTGTCAACGAAAAAGCAGGGGTCAATACAAATGACCTGCGAAGACTATTTGCAGAAATAATAGAAGAAAATTTTCCAAACATGGGAAGAGAATCTGATATACACATAACTGATGCACACAGAACCCCAATTAACCATAACCAAAATAAATCTTCACCCAGACATATAATAATTAGGATATCAGAAATTAAACACAAGAACAAAATACTAAAAGCTGCCAGAGAACAGAAACAAATCACCTATGAAGGAAAGCCTATCAGAATTATGGCAGACTTCTCAACATAAACCTTCAAGTCAAGAAGATCTTGGAGTGAAGTATTTCAAATCCTGAAAGAAAACAACTTTCAATCCAGACTGATGTGTCCTGCAAAGCTATTTTTAAAAATTGATGGAGAAATCAGATACTTTCACAGTAAAGAACAACTGAAGAAATTCATGGCCACCAAACCAGCACTACAACAAATACTGAAAGACACTGTAGAAAGAGACTAAGACAACTACAATCCCAAGAACAACAGCAGAAAGAAACCACTAAGTAGGGCAAACAATTAAACTGAAAAAGTAGAAATTCAAGAGATCAATCAGTGAGAAATGCTAGAAGAGTTATAGGGAAAAAGCAGCCCTTCTCCACTGTTTATGGGAATTTAAACTGGTGCAGCTACTGTGGAAATCAGTATGGAGATTCCTCAAAAAACAGAACCTAGAGGTTCCATTTGACTTAGCTATTCCTGTTCTTGGTATCATCTCAAAAGAATTAAGAATAGCTCAAGTTTATCCTTTCTATGACTGAGTAGTACTCCATTGTATAAAAATAAAACATCTTTTTACTCATTCCTTGGTTGATGGGGAAAAAAAGAATTAAAAATATAATATCACAGTGACATGTATAAACCCATGTTTATAGTAGCATATCTCGTAATAGCTAAATCCTGGAAACAGCCAAATGCCCATCAAATTAATCCTATCCTTGCAAATAGAGGGTGTTGAAGGGAAGGGAAAAAAGAATTGTTTTGTATGATCTACATGTACCAATTCCCAGCAATGAATGTAATTATGTATTGCAAACTTGTACTAATAAAAGTGTATAAAATAAACCTTGCTCTGAAAAAAAAATCAGAAATGTCTTCAAATCTAAGTGGAGTATCCCCACCAAAACTGTTACCTCTCTTAAAGAAGGAAAGTGATAATTTATGGTCTTTCACACTGCCATATGTACCTAAATTACAGAATGTGTTTGCTCCCATTCATTTCATCTTCACTGCTGTCATCTTACACTTCACACATAACAGAGAGCAACCAAGCAATCTAAGAGTTGATACGGCTTCCAAGATTATTTCTTACAGACTTTGGACCCAAGTATTAGGAGGTATGGATTTTTTTTTAATGTTATAGCTGTTTCTTCTTCCTTAAGAAACACATTTACTTGCTTAAAGAATAATTATCCACTTTCTCTTTGAAATTTATAATTTACCAATCAGTATCTCACAATGGCATCTCTCTTTGATGTGATAAAAATGACAAGGTTCACATGAATGAGTCATTAAAAATTATCTTATAATTACAGTAAAGGTTATTTGAGTGATAACCTTAGTCATTCAAAATGTATTTAACATGAACTTAATACCTATCACACTCAAATTTATTTTTCAGAATTGACTTTTAATAAATGAAATAGATTACCTGGATATAGTAGAATAAAGGAATAGGGGTTTAGCAAATTTTGATACAAAAATGTAAATGTGAACTGGATCCTTTGAGAATATCTTAGATAGTTTAACCATACTGATAGTTCATCAGGTACTTTTACGGTATATGGATAATCTAGTTATCTGGGTGACCCCTTCAACATTGTTTAATACTTATCTCTTCTGACATTAAATATTTGAAAAGTAACCATCAAACAAATTCTATGACATTTGGTCATAGGTTCAGAAGCAGTTATCCTTTTTTACAGTATGATGCCTTGTTCTGTATTGGCAGAATTGCTACTTTTACATATTTCTCAAATAAAGTTGATTTCTTTGTGTGTATAAAAAACCAGATGAGTGCTTTCCTTTATGCAGTCCCTATTAATAGCTGCCTCTTTCAGGGTAAAGAGTGAATAACTTAGGAGTTATGTATTAGTAAGACTTTGAAGTTACCATTAGTTAATTTGATTTGCATGCTATCTATGTCACTGTGTAAATGTATTATGTGAAAGACAATAAAAAAAGAATAAGATTCATTTTACTATTACAGCAACTTTGTAATTAGTGGCTTCTTAGTACAGCCTAGTATTAAGAATATCAAAACTGGCTTAAATTCTGGACCTACTCTAATTTGTAAGATAGGGGACACTGAAAAATTTATTCACCTGTAAAATGTTGATATTGATATTATATATAATATATGTTATGTATAAAAGGACTGTTTAAGACAATACATATGATTCAGTTAGTATACTGACACTATAGTAGTCACTATTCAATATCATGATTATGACATTTACCTTACCATTCCAAATTATTTTTAAATTTTATATATTCATAACTTCATATATATCTTAACTGTACCATACATATGAATTTTATTCATAAGTATTTTTGATATATTGCTTAGTGTCTTGTTTAAGCCAAAGTACTTTACTATGAGTAACACAATACACAGATACACAGTGAGGAACATACAAACGTGGTTATGAATTTTTCCTACCTAATCTATATGTGTATTTTTTAACAACTTTCTTTTTTGAAGCATATAATTAGAAAGTAAAGTTAAATAAAAACCTCACATTTCTATTCCTTAGTTCATTTTCTAGTATTTCTTGTTTCATATAATAT
This sequence comes from Dasyprocta punctata, assembly GCA_004363535.1. Lineage (NCBI taxonomy): Eukaryota > Metazoa > Chordata > Mammalia > Rodentia > Dasyproctidae > Dasyprocta > Dasyprocta punctata. The sequence goes on along the minus strand of RJWM01034835.1, from coordinate 5,061 downwards.
TCAACTCAATAACCAAAGTCAATTTGCTTGATCTGCTGTATAGCTAAAGTGTGTAAACATCTTGGTTATGGAATTGTATGATCTGTCCCCATTCTACTGGCTTTGCCTGACTTACCAGTTCACTTCATAAGTGCTCAGAAATAATGCTGTCAGAATGCTGCCCAGGTTCAGTGTTGAATTTGTAGAAAATTAAAACATGTGTTCATATGACACTAACGTAATTACCCACAACTGAGTTACTTACCTGCATTCAAAAAAGATAAGTTATCCTTCCCGCTCACACTTTCTGAGGCTGTACATTCATATACCAGTGCACACTGGGAAAGAATAAAAGGAAAAAGAAATCAAATGTACTTTAAAATAATTGAAACAAAATTTCTTTTGCAAAATGACAAGGCTATATACATGGTTTCAAGAATTTTTTCTTGTCTTTTTGAGACAAGGTCTCACTGTGCAGTTCAGGCTGGCCTTGAGCTCACTTTGTAACCCAGGCTGGTCTAGAACTTGCAGTGTTTCTCTGCCTCCGCTTCCCAAATGCTGGGATTACAGGTGTGCACCACCATGCCCAGCAATAAATTTTTTAAAAATCATTTTTTTGAATTTACAAATTTAACTTGTATGATTCTGGAAAAGATGGCCACATTTGTGTTTGTGTGGTAAAGATGGCCATGGTCCTATTTGATACCTGATACCTGCTTGATACTAAATTGTTTGCAAACAAAAGTGTTTGTAAACTTCATGAGGTACCACTGTAATGTTTTTATTATATAATTATAGACTGAGTTTCAATTCTGGCCAGAGACTATTCAGGAAAGAATGTAAAATAGGCAAAGGATTGTCCTTAATTTGCCAGATATATGTTATTACTACACTAAATCATATTTGACAAGCAGAATTGTTAACATTTCTTTTACCTGGGTGAATTTCAGAGCAATGGAAGACAAATTATTTTCTAAACTTTACCTAAAGGCAATTTTAAGTGAAAGATAAAATATGTCAAAATGTCTATTTATGTAGGGTCAAAACATTTTTGTCTTCAGCAAGACAATATAAATACTTGCTCATAAAGTATAAGGACCACTTATAAATAAGGTGATCTCAGCCCACAGTGAATAGGTCAAATTCATGATATTTACAAAGTTGACACTGCTGTAGTTGGGAAGAGGAAGGCACCTAGAAGACTGCATTGACTTTTTCTACAGAATGAGGCACGATGGGAGAGAATGTTCCAGAAAATCCATCCCTATGCATTGCACGCTCACTCAGCGGCCTATGAAACTATAACTGACAGAGGAAACAAGGTTCTTCTGACCCCAGGAGTTTGATAAGAGGCCAGTTTTTACACAGGAAGAGTTAGCATTTTCTACCTTCACCTCTAGCCGAAAGTGTGTGTGTGTGTGGAGTGAATTTTCACAAGAAGTAGAACAGATACATACAAATAAATGTCAATAAAACACACAGAGGGTTAGAAAGTTTTCAGGATGAGAGGGACAAGAGAACCCAGGGGCTCAGACCACCCTCCCCCAAAAGTCAATCCAAGGCTTCCTCAAGAATTCGCAAGGCTGCTGCTGGGCTGGTCTAATATGTGCCCCACCTCTCTTTGTCTTTCCTCCTCCAGGGACAGGTCCCCTTGAGAATCAGACAGTGAGGCCACTATTAAAGGTAGAATGTACATGTTCCTTAAACATTTTGAGGAGAATGGTAAGTAATTCAAACATTTTACTTAAATGTTACTTTCTTACAGCCTACTAATTTCTCTATTGCGACATTCATCACATTACTTAGTAAATTTATTGATAGGCAAAAAAAAAACATACCTTGATAGTTTTTCACTGAGATCCTGTACCTCTGAAAATATGAATGACTGCTCTAAAATTCTAATCCTCCTTTAATAATTTTTAGACACACCAGAAGTCACAAGTGGTTAACTTCTTTGAATCCACAGCTAGTTGGAAATGCATTTCTCAAAACACTGCAGCAATGTGCACTGATGTTTGGACATACTTAAAGTTCTTTATTTCTCCCATTTCCAGTATTTCCTCTACTCCTTTCAGGCTATACAGAGCTGTTAAAATAATTGTCCATAAACTCTATATTCAGCATGTCAGCGTGCTACTCCAGCATGTATAATGGCTGTTTACTGACAAATCAAATCTAATACTCTCATACTGGTTTGGAAATTTTCTCATGATTCATTCCTGACACATGTCCATGTAATAGCTAGAAATACAGCTATGAGCTATCCTCTTTTCCAAAGAACATCATCACCAGCAACATAACTTACAGGTTTAGACTGAACCTCTTCAGTGAAGCCCATGATTCACAGAAAGCAGGCCATTATTCTGAGACAGTGGTTTCCTATATAGAGAAAGCTCTGACTCTTTGTAATCAAAGACAGTTTTATGGTGCCTAAGGGAAGGTCTGCACTGTTTTACAAGGTGGGGATCAAAATGTAATTGTATCACTCATCCAAACTCAAAGGTAGATATTTAGAACAATTTCAACCTAATAACTTTCTAATTTGGCAATTTAAAAAACTCTACTATTCAGAATGTTCAGAAAATTTAGATGCATGACACATAAACAGAAAACCTTCAATAAACAATTACTACATTGATAAATGTCAATAATTCCTCACCAGGAACCTAATTGGAACCACATACGAATCTGGGTCTTACTAGCCTCCAAAACTATATAAAAATATAATCTCATTGTTTAAACTACCCCATATGGTATTTTTTTGATGGCAGTTCACATTCACTAATACAGGCATCATTCTTTCTTTTATCTGCTTTAATCTACGTGAGATGGCATGTGTCACTCCCCGGGCACATAATAGAAGTTCTACTCTGTTCTCTTTAAATTATGCAAACCAGTAAATGGGATATTATTTTAGGAATAATTTCTATTTCAGTTACTCTCTCTTTTCATGTATGTCATTCACTTCATGACTAACAGATTGTATTAAAACACTTCAAAGGGAATTTGAATTAGCAGAAGAATTCATGTATTTGCAGTTCTAAAAAAGCACCCCTAATGATTGGGACCGTGCTTTGAAAACACTAAGATAAAGTTACTTCCTTAAAAATCTTGTAACAGTGTCAAACCTTACTACATGTTCTTTGTTCAAACACTAATATTCATAGAGACTGCTGAGATAGCTTCTAAGCCATTTTTTTTTAACCAAAAGGTCAAATTACACTAAAAGTCCAGACAGGACAGAACTGATGCCAACAATATTTAGTGTGTTTACCATTTTTGTCAACTTATGACTCATTCTCAAAGTTTGTAGTGCTACTGCCACCTTCTATTTCGAGAATAGCTCAGTTATATCTTTTTAAAGTTCACGTTACTAAGCCAAAAGCTTCATGTAGAACTTTGGTGGTATCACGTTCTTGATTTATGAAAAAAACATGGCTCAAGTTGCCCTACCCCATAATAGTGGCAGTCTGGAGTCAAGGAGTGGTGAGTGGTGAGAATGGGTCAGTGGTCAGGAATAGACTCAGAGTCAGAGGAAACAGCTCTGCTTTGAAACAGGAAGTGTTTCTATTATTGGTCTCCTGGTCTACGGCTGCAGACACAAGCATAAAGGTCTATCGGCTTCCACACGCAGTACCCAGCTTAGCATCCAAATCCTCCCCTGGTTCATCTTGATATAAGAATTCATGTGGTGTTGGCAAAGGTGAGCCTTACATGGACTCTGAAGGGAACAAGGTTGGAATTAAGTGGTAGAGTCTCAAAACAGGGATCTTGAATGTACAAGCCCAAAGAGGCCCCGACATTCGCAAACACCCTGACTGCAACTTTGGGTTTCCTTGAACAATTTTCATGGTATGTACTAGTATTCCAAGCGGAGGTTGCAAGAACATAGAACAAAGACTGGGGCAGTCTAAAATGGGGTAAAATATATGTTTTTGAAATAAGTTTTTGAAAGACAGTCTTAGACTTTTTAAACATTAGTTATTTGGTAACTGTTGGATAAACACCATCTCCTGTTTGGATATCTTGCTAATAGCAAAACTAAACATGCAACAAGATAAGAAACTATAAACTGGAAAATGACTCAGTAGTACTTACCACTTAAAACTGTGCAATGATGAAAAGCCAGAAATTATAGTACAGTATAAAAACCCTAATGTCTAAAAAAAATTACTAGCAGTTTTAAGTCTGCCCCATGTGTCTCAACTGCTTCAATAAAGTAGGCAACTTCATTCCTAAGAAAGAAATTCAGGTTTATATTTATACCAGGTTTTTCATTCTCAGAGAAAAAGAAGCAGAAAGAAACACTCCTGGGCACATGTTTATATGCATTACTCCTGGGCTTCGAAATAAGCTGCTTTCACTTACAGTGGGCATAACCCATCCTCCAGAGTTGTGCCTCCGCCATACACTGTTTCCTGCCTCTCGTTTTGCAAATTCATAAGGCATAAAGTTCCTGTAAAATCTTCCCTCCTACACATGAAAATAAAATCTAAATTAAAATTGCACCTCCTTTAAAAAATGGTTTTAGAAGTAGAGTAAGTTACTTTGGGTCACAGCACTTCGAAAATGTTTGGTCCATCTCCTGCAAGGTTAATCCTAGCAGAATGCAACAGTGATCAATACTTTTGTTCCAACTGAGAAGAGGCAGTGTCAATAAGGGTACTGGTAGCAAAGAGAAAGGTGCTTCTGAATGGTGCATAGATTTGCTCGGTTCCATGCAAATAGGCCCTCTGGCTCAGAGGATGAAACACACATATTGTACTTCAATTCCGGAGCTGATTTCTCATATAGGTTTTGCATAATGAGATCTCAAACCCCACAGAGTGTGACTGATAAAGGCATGTGGTGAAGCTGATCATTTCTAATTTAATTTGTGCAAAGACCTGGCAGAGAGCCTACCTTTTGTCCCTGTACATCTGTCGTGATGTGGTCAGCTTCCCCATCTTCAATCTCCCCCATCTTCACAACAACGACTTCTATGGTGCCAACCACTTTGCCACCATCTGAAGTTCTGCAACAGAAATCGATGAGATGCAACAGTGAGACTCTTCTCTCTCAAACACATCCAAATCATGTTTG
>RJWM01034834.1:0-19400 GCA_004363535.1 Dasyprocta punctata | reverse complement strand
CTGGAAGATGGAATCAGTAAAACTCTTGAAGACATTGGTGTAGGCAAAGACTTTACGAATAAAACCCTGACTGCACAGGAATGATCACTAAGAATCAACAACTGGGATTTCATTTTACTAAAAACCTTTTTCACAGCAAGAAAACCATCAACAGAGTTAAGTGACAACCTAAAATCTGGGAAAAAATGTTTGCCAGCTTTTCCTCTGACTAAGGGTTACTATCAAGAACATATAAAGAACTCAAAAAAATCAGACCTCCCAAATTTAGAGATCCAGTCCAAAAATGGGCATCTGAGATGAATACACTCTTTTCAGATGAAGAAATGCATACAGGAAACAAATACATGAAAAAATGCTCAATACCACTGGTCATGTGTGAGATGCAAATTGAAACAATGCTGAAATTCCATTTCAGTCCAGAATGAATGGCTATCATCAAGAAATCAACCAACAACAAATGCTGGAGGGGCTGTGGGGAAAAAAAGAAACCTCCACTATTGGTGGGAGTGTAGACTGGTGCAAGCACTGTGGAAATTTCTCAAAAAACTAGGATTCGAGGTCCCATTTGACCCAGCTAGTCCTTTCTGAGTATCTTCCCCAAAAAATTAAAAGCATCATACCACAGTGATATATGTGCACCCATGTTTTTAGTACCATAATTCGTGATAGTAAAATCTTGGAAGCAACCCAAATTCCCATCAACTGAGGAATGGATAAAAAAAGATATTTTTATACAATGTAGTATTATTCTGTCATAAAAATGATAAACTGGAGACTTTTATAGGTGAATGAATGTAACTCAAGCCCATACTTACAAGTGAAATAAATCAGGTTCATGTGTACAAGCATCATATTGTCTCCCTAGTGTGAAAAACTGAAAGAATGAGTAAGATATCCTAAATGTGTATTAATTCTGGAAATAATGTCATGTTAGGAAGATTTTCTTCCTTTTCAAAACGGTTTTAGTGATTTTGAGTCTTTTGAATTTTAATAGAAAATTGTTATCTTCTAGTGTTTCACCTTAAAATGTTTCTTGAAATTTTTTATTTCTCTGTAATGTTTTCTAGTTTTCTGTATATAGATATGGTAAGTTTTGTGGTGAGATTTATTGCTATTTTATATTTCAATACTCTTGCAACCAATGTATTTTGCTTTCATTTGTTACCACAAAGTGGAAGTGTAGTTGCTTTTCAATGAACAAATTTTTAAAAATGCGCACAGGAAATGTAGGGTTCTACCCACTTCTCACTGGGGCGTCTGTGTGCTCACCTGGCATGCAGTTGTCATCGTCCATCTCCTCCTAACCAATGCCACCCCCTGGCCACTGCCCGCCCCACAGCCCGGGCGCCTGCACCCCACTCTCTGCCTCTGCCCCTCTGTCTGCTCCAGACGCTTCATGCGAGCAGAGTCGCAGGGCGCCCGCGCTTTTCCATCTGGCTCTGTTGATCGGCGACAGAGCTTCACATTTCCTCCCTGCTGTGGTGTGCGCGTGGCTTTACTACTTTTCCCGCAGGACAATATCCCATTGCTTGGTCCATTTGTCTGCCAGGGGCCCTTGGGTGGTGCCCACCTTCTGGCTGTGCGGTCTGGTTGCTGTGAGCGCAGCACACGGGTATCCTGAAGAGCCGCACCTTTCACTTCTCTGGGGTACATACTCAGATGTGGGATTGCTCCATTTCAAATAGCTCCTGAGCTGTGGGCGGGCCGGTCGGCTCGGAGGACTTCCGGTAGGGGAGCCTGGGCGTTAGCAGTGGCTGCCCCCTCGGGTACGGATGATGCGCTGTTTCATTTGTTGGTCTGTTTCCTCTCCACAGATGAGGCCGAGTAACTTCCGTCCTGGTAGAAATGAAGCCAAACATGAATGGACCCTGTTCAAACTTTTCCGAGGTGACTTTTTAGTTAAAGTGTAGATGGAATTCTTGGAGTTGGACTTTTCCAAGGTAAAATTCCATGCTTTGAACACAGATGTTGCTGCAAAGACAAAGCGACGAAGAAGAAGAGTAAATGGGCCCCAGAGGACACTGCTCGGGGTGCACAGCCCGCCACTCAGGCGCCCGCTCGGGGCGCATCTGCAGGCGTGGCATCAAGCAGAGGGGAGCCCATTTTCAGCAGCACCTGTGCTCAGGCTGGGGGGCTGCGGTGCCCCGTTTCTCACGAACTTCGTGGGTGTGACCTTTGCCAGGAGTAAAAGTGTGGACGCGGGCACAGCGGTCAGCGGTGAGAAGGTGGAATCTTCCCCTCTGCCAGTCTGCCACGGAGCAGTAACTGACGTGGAATGAAGTCAACGCTCTGTGGGATTTACAAGCTGGTATTAATGGCTGTCTCTGCAGACTCTCTCCTCTTCTTTCTTGTTACCCAGACTTTTCCTTTTTTAACAAAAAAGGAAACAGGACAATATTTTGATTTCCCCCTCTCCTTCTGCCTTCCTCCTCCAGGAGGTTACAAAGAGGCTGTCACCTGGTCTTTCTGTAAAGTCTACTCTCAGAGGGTGGACAGGCAGGGGAAGGCACCCTTTCTGTCTCCTCTGGCCTTTTAACTGCCGATGGTTTCACAGCCTTCTTGATCACCAATTACACAGCCGGGGACAATGGACCTACCCCTGAAATGACCAGGCCTCAGATTTGCCTCCCTGTGCCCGAGTGTGTCATAGCAGCCTCTTCCTTCGCGTGGGGAGTCTAACTGCAGGGAGGAGGTGGCTCAGCACTGGGAAGGGGACCACAGGCTCAGCTCCCCGCCTGTCCCGGACCAACTGCCCATCCTGGTCCCGCCGCCCTGCTAGCCCTCCCCTGACCCAGGCTGTCTGCTGACACACGCGTCCTGCAGAGGGAGCCGGCGAGGGAGGGCGGAGCCAGTTGACGCTGGCCAGGGTGTGGAATGGAGGAGCAGTGGTTGACAAGTGGGGACTCCGCCATCGGACACCCCGGGCAGGGACGGGCCGGCAGATCTGTCCCGGTTCATTTCACTCTGGGCACTGCCGCCATGTACGCGGGCCGTCACAGGCCACTAGACGCTGAGGGGGACAGCAAATCCTCTCATTTCTCTACAGGCCACCGAGGAAGGCACTCTCGTCCCTCTCCGTGAAATGAGAAGGAAAATGGTGGATGACTGAAAGATTATTTCCAAAGCGGAGGCTGAGTCCGCAGGAGGAAAGGCATGGTGAGCCGCTGGCTGAGGAGGGGTTTTGCACACTCTTCGTTGTACGCTACTGCTCTACCCAGTGTGGCCGCTGCTGGCCGGAGGGTGAGGCCTGTTCTCCTTCTTTAAGGACTGGCGGGCGCTGCCACCCACCCCTCACTCTCAGAGTGGGCAGGGGTCTCCCGGGCAGGGCGGCGCTTGGTTTCCCAGGAGCGCAGGAACCAAGCGCGGGGTACACTTGTCACATCTTCTGGAGCCCAGGACCCAGGAATCAGGTCTGCCAGGGCCTCGCCCTCTCCAGGGCTCTCCCTTCCTGGGTCTGCAGGCCTTGGGTAGTGGCTGGGCTCCTTGGCTCGCAGACACACTGCTCTGGTCTCTGCCTGTGTGTCACGTGGCTGCCTCCCCGCCCTAGCGTCTCCCATCTGTGTTTTCTTTATAGAGACAGCAGGCATGGGGTGAGGGCCCACCCTAACCTGGTGACCTCTTTTTAACGAAGTGTGTCTTCAAGGATCCGATTTGTGAATAAAGTCACATGCACAGGTATGGGGCCGGACTCACACAGCCCATTTTAGGGCACAACTTCCAATCCATAACAAGTCTTGGCCAAGACCGAAACAGCAGCTGCTGAAGGAAGAGACAGCCGGCCTCTCTGGAGAGAGGTCCCCCTGCCCAGGGCCCAGGAGGGAGCCCCAGCGGTGGGCAGCACCCAGGCCGCGGCCTGAACTCCTGGCCCGTGGAGCACCCTCTTAGGCCTAGGGCACCCCAGCACTCGAGGTCGCCTCCCACACAATAAAGGGGTCCCTCTGGAGAGGCTGCCTGCACCAGGCAGTGTCAGTGAGCGTCGGCGAGGAGACGAGCTCAGCTGTGTCCTGGGCCTTTGGTTCCAAGAGGAAAGAGTAAGGTGTGATGGCGACGGCAGCAGAAGACTGCTTCTGAGCTGACTCCCCTCCTCCTCCGAGAGCTTCCTCATGCTTCGCCCTCCGCTGCCTGGGCGTGCAGGGCCCCTTGGGGAGAGGGGCGGGGCCGTGGAGTCTTGAGAACCGAAGGGAGGAAGGGGACAGCGACCCTCTGTTTTCACCCGATTGCCGCTGCGATTGGCAGTTTCCGTGGTGGCGCGGGTCCTTCCGGAACCGATGCTTCTTCTTACTTTCATGCGACAGTAACTCATGGTTTCAATATGGAATAGTCTGTGCCTCGTGCTCTGGGAAGTATTTGGAATTCTGAAAGACATAAAAGTTTTAAAAAGTGACCAAGCTATGGTCTCATTCTGATTTGAACCTGGGGACAGGACACCCCGGCTCCCTGCTGTGCTGTCTGGCAAAGGAAATCTATGCCTCAGCACCGGAGGCCTCGGGCCTCGCAGTTGTCCCCAGAAAGGCGCTGCTCAGCCTGTGCGGGAGCGGGCTGCGGAGGGGGACGCACGTCCACACCGTGCCGGGCTCCGCGCGCCTCTCCTGTGCCTGCTGTCGGTTTCCCGCATGGCCGCTCCCACCCTTGATCCCGTCTGGCCATGGTGCCGATTCGCCTTGCTCAGCGAGATCTGATTCTGACTACACTTTAAGCAGCAAAGAGAGTTTCTGTTCTTATTTTATCGTAACTTTCTTCAAGTCTTCGGCCTGTGCTGTCTTGATTTGGGGGTCTCGGCCCAAAAGTGCAGCTGGAGCACTGGCCGTGCGGTCGGGAGGCGTCGTTCTACCTCCACGGGGCCCAGGGGTGCTCCTGGCTTCACTTCTGCCTGCTGGAGCCCGGACCAGCTGCGGCTTCTATGTCCCTGATCCACAGCCACGTGACGTCCTAGCACTTCTGCACCGCGTCCTAGCCAGGCCCGACTTGCAGGGGTGGGTGACCCTCTCTCCATCACCCTCACCCCGCTGAATGATGGAGGAGGCGTGAGGCACAGAAACTGCAGGGCGCTGAGTCAGCATGGGGCGTGCCTTCCTGCCTGCTGGGGCGCTGTCACTCACCGGCTCTCCGCAGGCCTCTCCGCTCTGCCAGGCTGGGACGCAGGTGCCAGGAAAACACTGCTTCACAGGGCTGCGCCGGGTGTGGACCCCTTGGCCCTGGTCGTACCTGCGAGTGCCGGCCCAGTCCGTAGTGGACACGCTCTCTGAGCGACCGCTGTGTCTGTCTGCGTCCTGTGGAACTCGCGGCTGAGGTGCCCCAGAGCTCCAGAGCAGGCAGGGCTGCTCCCACTGGCAGTGCCCAGGGGTCTCCTGCACTGGCCCTGGGGCTTAAGGAAGCAGTCCCTGGAGCGTGACAGGTGACCTTTGTACCTCAGCGAACCACAGTGGCCAGGACTGACCTACCGTCCACCTAGTACCTCCCTGCTAACCACCCCTGGCCCATGGGATGCCCTGCAGGATGGTGCAGGGCTATGCAATGTGCGCATCATAAATGTTCACACCTGGACCCCATGCCAGATGAGACCCGTGTGGAGGAGGAGAAGGAGGAGCTGGCCAGGAAGGAGCGGAGCTGCTCGGGCATCCCGTGTGCTTCCTTTGGAGTGGGAGCGTGGGGGCAGGGTCAGGCCGGGTCAGCAGGGAGGACCCCCTATTTGGGGCTGCAGCCTTGGGGTGCCTTGAGCACCTGCCAGGGAGCCCCCGTGGGATCCAGACAGCTCTGCAGCAATGGCCCTGCTTTCAGAGGCGGTGGCACGCAGCAGTGAGTGGTGGGAGGTCTTTCTTGACCCCTGTCAGAGAGCCGCTGCCCCAGAGCCAAACTCGGAGCCTGTGGGCACCACCAGGCGCCTGCTGCCCGCTGTTCTCCCCAGTCAGGGCGGCAGAGCCCTTCCCGGCATGGCCGCGCCCCTGCACTGCGGCTGGCGGGTGCCTGCCCTCCGGTCAGCGCAGGAGCTGCTGTCTCCCGGGCATCTGAGCGCTGGGAACAAGCACCCCACAGAAGCTCTCCTCTTTGACTCCTGTCGCCAGACACTGAGGCCACGTAGTTCATCACTGCTCGGTGACTCTCACTGCGGGGTAAGCAGGGACCAGGAGGCACACTGCCTGGGAAGAAGACACGCCCCCGGCTGCCCGCTGACCCCCACCCTCAGTGCAGGGTGACTGGCCGTACCATTGCTAAGCCTGCCCCGGGGGAACCTGGCCATGCAAGTGTCCTGAGGGTCATGGTCACAGCCACCTTAATGGCCAGCGTGTGTCCTGGGAAGGAGCCCTGGCTCCTGGATGGTCCCTGTGCCTCGGCACAGTCACTGAGAGATCACAGGTGTGAGGCGGGATCTCCCCTTTCCTCTGGGGTCATCAGTGGCATGGACATCTCCTCTCCGTCCAGACATCCACAGCTGACTGCCAGGCCTTGTGAAATGTTGGGCCACTGCATGACCCAGGGGGCCCTCAGATGCCAGACCGTGCTGGCCAGGCAGCTCCCCATGGGGTCCCCACCCCGGGTGCCCTGGAGAGGTATTGACTTCACAGCGGTGGTGCCTGCGAGTGCCGGGCCAGTCTGTAGTGCACACACTCTCCGAGCGACCGCTGTGTCTGTCTGTGTCCTGTGGAACTCGTGGCTAGAAGGAGGCCTGGACCCCTGGGAGAGTGCAGAAAGCTGACCACATGGCACAGGCACCGTGCGTGCAGGCGGGGCCTTGGGGGCGCTGGCTCCATCCTACAAACTCAAGGTTGGATTTCAGTGCCCAGTGCGGGAGCCAGACAGCAGGGCGCTGCCTCCCTGAGCCTCCTGGCGGGACCCTGGCTGCTGCCGCATGACCTGGACAGAGGACCAGGCCAAGCCGTGCCCGCCACACTGGCCTGCACCACTGGGCTTGGACGAAGGAGTGTCACTGAGTTTACCCCTCTAGCTGTGCGGTGACTGACGGACAGGCCCAGGAGTGGGGGTCAGGAGCAGGCCCTGCCCTCCCCTGCTGCAGTCGGAGCAGAAGCCAGCGCAGGTCCCCTTGGTGCTGGTGTCATTGCGACTCCTAGAACAGGGACACACTTGGCTTAAAGCCTGATCACCTCCTTTGCATTTCTTAAGTGTTTGCAGTGCTAGAGACAGAAGCCAAGGCCTCTGCCTTGGGAGGCAGTGTCCCCCGCTCAGTTGCTCCCCCGTCAGTTTTAGGTTTTTATCTTGAGGTAGGAACTCGCACTGCTGCCCGGGCTTCCACCACTGCTGACCTCACGACGTCTCGGGAAGACTTGGTCCTAAGGTCCCTCTGAGGGGCTTGGGTGACGCTGGCTGCAGGGTGGTGGAGACCAAATGGGGAGTAACTTCTTCAGAGACTCTCCCTGCTAGCTGGGGACCTCAACCAGGCTCTTCCTGCCCCAGGCCTCAGTTTCCCCAGAGGGCAGGGCGATGCCCTACCTGTCTCGGCGGGCTGGGTGAGCAAGGGCTGGCATGGTGTACCCCAAGGCAGGTCTGGGTCCTTCCGTGCCTAAGGAGGTTTGACTTTGAAGAGAGGGGACATGGCCTGCCACCTGCTAGCTCCTCCCCCTGGACAGGAAAGCCCCCTCTCTGAAGAGCTCTCTTCAGCTCAGAGTCAGTTTTGAGGAGCCAGGAAAGAACCGAGCCACTTCAGTTTTCACAGAGGCCACAAGCTGCCTTTGAGGTTTCTGTTCCTTTTGCAGCCAGACCTTGGTCTATCGTCACAGAAGAGAATGCTTTTCATGCGGGCGGTGGGGGGCCCCCAGGCCAGCCTCGCATGCACAGCTCGTAGCTCTGTTACAGCCTTTCCTTGGCTGAAACAGCTCGGTCCCGTGTCAGCACAGCCTGGGCAGTGACTGGATGGACCGAAGCCCTGGATCTCGGTGTGTGTGTGGGGGCAGACAGAGGGTCTTGGTATAAACCACTCTAAGTAAACATCACAGGGAGCTTTTCACTAGCTGTGCTCGACTTCTTCGCTCAAAGGCCTACAACGGGGGAAGAGGCCTAAGCGAAAGAGCGGCCAGGGATCTGCAGTGACGGGCTGCGCCTTTCGGGTCCCCTTTCCGTGCACACGTGGTGGCTGCAGCTCTGACGTTGTGGTCCTTAGCCCCTGTACCCCTGCCTCCAAACACCCCAGCCGTCACTCTGCCAGCAGTCTTCGGGAGTGGGGTAACAGCTGATTACTGAGGTTAACAGAAACGCGCTTCCATCAAGCTAACAGGCCCCTGCCTTACCGGCCTGAAAACACCAGCTAAAACTGAGAGCGGGTGGTTAATAAGTGGATCTGCTGAGGAGTCCTGGGCGCCACCAGTTCAGCAATGCGAAGTATGCCGAAGCACAGGTGTGTGCCCCCGCTGCCTGAAACCGGATCCCGAGTCTCCACAAAATCGCCCGTAAGATCCAGGCTGGTAACCCCTCCCGTCCTGTGTCAGTAGCCAGGAACGCACACAGTCTCGCTGGGGGCGAAGTCGTATCACCCCAGCTCCATGACATAAAACAAGGGCCCAACTAATCCTAACAGGCAGCAGTTTGGTGGCATAGGTCAGCATTCACTGTCCGTATCAATAACAGCCCACGCCCTTTGGCGAATGTGCCAAGAAGTGTGCTGCCATCAACGACAATAAATCATTTGTGAGCACATGTAGCAATTATCATCTGAGACAGAGGAGCACAGCCCTGGGGGAGGGGTGCGCCCCACAGACCTGGGTAAACCTGCCGGGGAGCCGCAGGCCGGGCTCCCTGCTCACCCCGCTCTGCGTGTGGGTGACGGTTAAACCGCCGGGCCATGTCAGCCCAAGTCCCACGCACTGGAGACAATGGGCCCTCAATGGGCGCTGTCAGCAGCCTGGGAACAACCAAGCCCTTCATGCGGCTCACCCTGGGGAGGGTTAGTAATGTTTGGATTTAGGGAGGGCAAGCGTCGACAGGCAGCAGCGAGACCATGGAACCCAGAGCTGCTTTTCCGCATGGTGATTGCAAGAGTCTGTGGCTTGGTGGAGAGCGGTCCCCGAGGAGTGGGGACACCGTGAGAGGGCTCCTGAGGACAGCTCGTGGCCCCGTGCCTGGACTGGGGGATTTCGGATGCCCGTGGAGTTTCCTGATGGGTGACGACACTGAGCCAGCGCTCTCAGCCCCCCAGGGTACACGGGGACCTTCCTGGGCTGCTGACCCTGCCCCATCCGGGAAGTTTCTGGTGCCCAGGGGCAGTGTCCTGTGTCATCCCAAATGCAGAGCCATGCCCGGTCCTCTCTCCGGGCCTCCCCCGCTGAGTCCCGGTGCGAGCAGAAGCCCAGGCTCCTCTGTGACCGACCATGTCGCCTCTGTCGCCCCCGCCCTCCATGCACAGAGCTGTGGCCCACAGCAGCGTCTTGGGACCTGCGGTGTCACTTTAGCAAGCCTGACTCGAACCTAAGAAAGTCCTCTCCGTCCCCACCCACTCTCCCCACCTCTCGCTCTCCACCTCTAGGGATCAGAGCCAGTGAGGCACAAGTTGGTGCGGACAGCCAGGCCCCTGCTGGGCTGTAGGAACGCAGCTCCACCTGGGCCTGGCCACGATTCCTGCTCCACACAGATCTGCCAGCCAGAAGCCTTTGGGTTTCCACTGAAGCCATCTCAGAAAAATTCCCCGGGGAAGCAAATCGAGGGGTGCTCCTGCAGTGGGGACTGAGGGCACGAGGGGTCTCCCTCTGCACCTTCCTCCTCGGGAAGTAGCAGGTCCTGGGGCCACAGTGGGTCCTGGATGGTGAGAAACGCTGTTGGGGGAGGAGTGCGGCCTCTGTCGAAAGCCCCTTCCCCTAGGGAGCGGCCTGTACCCCAAGCGTCTGCTGCTGCACCCCTCCCGGAAGCAGCCCCTGCGAGGAGCTCTCTCGGCACCCAGTCTCCCTGAATCCCTCCGACTCCAAGGCGCGTTGAGAGCCACCCTGTGACCAGGGCAGCAGCAAGCAGCGAACGGAGCCGTGCTCACATGGGGAGGCTCCTGGTCATTTCAGTCCCCAGGGAGGCGGGGTCCTAGATGTACCCATGGTCACCGCTTGGCAGAGCCGGCACCGCCGTTGGGGCGTCTTCACGCAGGTCTTCGGTGGGAGGAAGCGCAACATGGCGCGCCTCTCAGGGCACTAGCGCAGGGAGACCTCTGAACGTGGGGCTCGGGACTCCTCGCTGTGCGAGGCTGCAGCGTCCGCTTCCCCCACAGGGAGCATTCGCCCGCCGCCCCTCACGACATGTGTCACTCAGTGGGGCAGAGCCACTGCTGGTGGGGAAGCAGTCTATGAAGCGTGCAGTCTCCAGGAAGAAGTGGCATCGGTGCACCCTAAGTGACCACAGCCCGAGCACACACAGAGGGACTCACACAGAGGGACACACGCCCAGAGACTCACCCACGTGAGCAGGCTCGGGTGCTGGGCAGGAACAGGTCTCCCGGTGCCCAGTGTACGGGGTGCAGCGCGGTGTGGAGTCTGCCAGAGTCTCCACAGAGCCCGATACAGTGAACCGCACCCCACACTCCTGACCGGCACCCACAGCAGCCTGCACGGTGAGCGCACGCCTTACAGTCCGAGTGCCACGTGGGTGGAGTCCACAGGGGCGACCTGGGTCCGTGCACACCCGTACCCAGTCTCCACGCAGTCTCACGTCTCCTGGGTAAGGTCTGCGTACAGTCCACACGACACCTTACACAACTTACCCACAATCCATGTGTAGCCCATGGAGTCTGTATGCAACCTGCATGTAACTGGGAGAGAGTCTGCATGTAGCCGACATGGAGCCCACATGTAACTGCACACGCTATACCGGAATAAACAGGCTGGCCTCACGCAGCCTGCACGCGGCACCTGTCACGGTCACAGTTTCTGGCCGATGGACACCTGCAGCCTCGAGTGCTCAGAGCTGGGGCTGTGGAAGGCGTCTGTGTTATCGGGGTGCTGGTGCTGGCCTGGTGCTGGGAGTGGACCCAGGCAGAAGAGGGGCCCCCAGGGGTGTGACCTGAAGGCAGTGCCTCCCTCTGTGGCCCCTCACCTTCTCTCTGCTTCCTGGCCGCCGTGGTGTGGGCGGCTCCTCTGCCAGGCTGTCCTGCCTCTGAACTGGCTGTCCATGGACTGAGAAGGGAGCCGAGATCAAGCGCTGCTCCGGTACCTGCTGGGCGTCCGGTCCTGTGCCTCAGTGACGTGGGAAATGACTGAGAACCCCAGCTCCTCTTCCCTTCCTTCCTGCCTCAGGCTTTTCTCGCACTGACCCACACCTACAAGGATGTTCAAACTTTTAGCATTACAGGGAAACCGCACCGAAACCGTAGAATTCCTCTCAGCTCCTCCACCAACGGTCTCTTCTAACACTTTCCCCACTTCTCATGTCCTAGGTAGGTTCCCCATAGAAACTGGGCCCAGGGGTGAAAGATCATGTTTGTGAGCATTGGTCCACACACCGTGCGGGCCGCGAAGCCCACGGCCTGCCGTCTGGGACCCGGAGGTCAGGAGAGCTGGTGCCACACAGCCCACAGCCAGAGGCCTGGGGACCCGAGGGCCTGCACTGTCACAGAGTCACTCTCAAGGCAAGGTCAAAGGCCGGGATGGGAGGAGCTGGGGCAGGGCAGCCGTCTGATGACACCCTGGAAGCCAAGGCCACCACACCCGGCTGGGAGCCCCAGGGGAGCAGAGGGTGATGTCCAGCTCAGGAAGACAGAGACGAAGTTCTCCTCTTCTGTTTGTGACTTGAAGGACTGGCTGATTGGCCCCCATGTTGGCGAGGACAGGTCTTCCCTAATCTACCGATTCAGTGTCTTTCAGCCCCCTGGCTCCAGAAGCAATGCGTTCACAGCCGTCCCGGCACCCCAGCCCGGGAGAGCTGGTGCGTCTGGCGGAGAAGTCCTTCATGGTGCGTCATCATGACCGAGGAGCCCTCACAGACACGACATGATTAATGCTGCGTCCCCGAGGGTTCTCTCTGTGGATTCTGACAGATTCGCACCACTCAGGTCCACCACTGCATGCCCTGCAGAGGTGCCCCAGATCTCCTGACAGAAGACACTAGTCTTTTTTCTCTTTTGCCTTTTCCAAAAGTCGCATTTTCAGAATCACACAGGATGCGGTCTTTTCAGAAGGGTTTCTCTCACTTAGTAACACCACCTCAAGATCCTCTGTGTCTCTACAGTTCTTTTCTTTTTTATCACTTCTTTTTTATGACTAAGTAGTATTCCATTGTATGGTTACCCATCAGTTTACCATTCACCTGTGAAAGACACCTTGTCCTTCCACATTTCTGCCATTAAGAATGGAGTAGTTACAAACATGCATGTGCGGGCTTTTGTCTGATCACAAGTTTTCCCCGCATGTGGGAAACACTGACAGCTGCTGGACTGTGTGGGCCTTGGGGGTCTGCCTGACCACCTGCTGACTGGGTGGGCTGCTTTGCGTTACATGGCAGAAACTGTGAATCTGCTGCTGCCGGCATCCTGGGCTCTGGCCTTTCAGTAGCCGAGCAGGGCCCACGAGGTGCTCTTCCGTGGGGCCTGGGGAGCAGGCTGAGGCCTGGGAGTGGAGCCTGGCTGCCCTGGTGCAGGATGAGGTGGGCGGGGGTGCGGGTACACCCACGGACAGCAGTGAGGAGAGGGGCAGGGGGTGGGGCAGAGCGTAGAGTGGGACGGGAAGGTGTGAGCGCCTGTGCCGGGAGAAGAGGAGAAGGGGTCCCCGTGTTTGCCCAGCTGTTGGGGAGACCGGGGCTCCCGAGGACCCGAGTCCCGTGGCGGGGCCGCCTTACACGTGCTCTTCTTGGTCTCCTGCAGGCGCCCAGGGGCTGGTGCGGAAGCACAGCGCCTTCGTGCCTTGAGCTTGCGGGAGAGGTTGGGGTGGGGCGCAGAACTGGGGCTTGCCCTAGAGTGCCCCCAGCCCCGACCCCCGCTTTCTTTCCTGTGGCTCCCTCCTGGTTCCCCCCTACTTCCTGGGCGCGTCTCCTCCCCGCTCGCTCTGCTCTCCTGTGCCCACTTCCCACCGTGTGCCCTGTGCGGTCCCCACCGCCTCCTGCAGGGGCGGGCGTCCCTGCGGGCCCTTTCTGACCTGTGCTCCCTGGTGGGCTTACAGAGTACACAAGGTCATGGAGGCACAGGGACCAGCTCCAAGCGCTCGGGAGCAGTGAGGCACAGACAAACAGCAAAATCTTTAACAGTGCATGCTCAGTACCTTGCTCAAAGCGTCCTCTTAAATTGTACAGTTAAAGATATCTGTATACCACGTATGTTGGTGGGTGCTTGGAAACCCAGCACTCTGGGAGGCTGAGGCAGGAAGACAACAAGTTTGCACCCAGGATCCAAACCTGAGCGATGGAATGACTTAGGGAGACCCAGTCTCAGAAAGGGCTGGGGTTGGAGCTCAGTGCGCAGGCCCTGGGTCCAGCCCCAAGTGCGGTATGTGTATGTTTGTAGGTAGGTTTTTCCTGTTTTTGTTGTATTGTTTGTTTGTTTGTTGGGCAGTGCCCCAGTGGTTGTCACTATGAGGTCACTGCGTGTCCCGACTTTGCAGCCACCACCGTCCCCCCACAGACTACAGCTCCTCTCCGCTCTCCTGCACTCGGCGTCCCAAGGCCGTCCCAGCACTCACTCGCTGATACTGTCCCACGTCCCAGGCTCAGAGAATCGCAGAGACGTGCAAAGGCCGGTAAACGAAAAGCTAGAAACAGACCCTGCTTTGACAGCACGGTTAACTTTTAATTGACATTTCCAGGCTTGAAGGAGGGATGACAGCTACCTGGCACCCCAAAATGCGCTGGAGAAACACAAGCAAACCGACCTCAGTAGATTCGTCATCCCTGGAGCTTGGTGGACACGCCGTCTACGCGGGGTGGGGTGTGGCGCTCGGGTCTGGCTCCACCTCTCCTGTTTCGGGCCAGCAGATGCAAGACGCTGCGTTTGCAAAACCCCAGCTCTCCTTCTGGAGCCGGGCTTAAACCCCCAAAGCCCCTCGGCTAAGCCAGGTGCTACGCCCAGCAGCACCCGCGTGAGGTAAGTGGGGTTCTTAGGTCAGCCGAGTTTGTTTAGCTAAACTGTGTGCATTGTATCCAAAATCCTGTACTTCACAAGCCTCAGTTAGTTAGTGCTGACCTAATGACAATGATCTTGCTGAAGATGAGTCAGCTGACGTCTCCTGCCACAGTTAACCAAAGGTCAGGCCTGCGAGCCCTCGGGTGATGGGGTGCTGGCCCCGATAGGTATATCCCGGAAACTGACCATGTCCAGCAAACAGCGAGCCCAGCCAGGGCTTCTTATGTGAGCCCCACTCTTCTGATCTCTGTGTGACGCGGCTCCAGGGCCACAAGTGGGTCTCGTCCCTCCTTTTATTTTCTCAAAACCCACCTCGGATGGGAAGAACCACGGTCAGTCCTTCCATCACCACGGGCGAGAGACCCCGGGCTTAATGGCTTAGGTATCTGGACGCGGTGTCCCGCGGTTTCGTAGCAATCAGAGAATGCGATGAATATTCATACGTATGTCCTTAATTAGGACATTGCTTCGAAGTGAGTATATCGGGCGTGGCTTCGTGTTCTGCCTCCGGTTTTGAAATATTCCTGCCGATAAGGAGCGAGCACTGTAAGGCTTTCGTGGTCCTCTGACTTTGGGGCAGAACCGGAAGCCACACGAGGTCAGGCCTGGCGAGTCGGGCAGCAAGGACACGCGATGGTTTTACCCAGGAGAAATGTCCGTGAATGTTTTCAATGGACTCAGGACACGGAGGCAGCCACCACGAAAGACACCCAGGGCAACGGACCCCAGAGCTGCTTCCCAAAGGGCGAGAACCCAGGACCAGTGCGGCCTAAGCCAGAGCGGGGTTTTGGGGGATGCACGGCAAAGTGTCCTCCCCGGAACACGTATCAGCTTGGAACTTCCACCCCACCTTGTGATCATACCCTGTATCCCTGTATCTCTTTCCTTCTTTCCATTGGCTACTTTAGATCTTAGTTGTTAAAAGCTGGTTCCCAGACGAGAGCAGAAGGACTGCGTATTATAGAAAACTCAGCTTCCACCCCAAAGTGCGGGTGGTTGCCTGTGGGCTGCTGTTTCTTATTCACGAGAAACAAAAAGATGAATAACCATAAAAGTGAAAGTACAAATATTAGAAGTTTTACAATTATTCATTTCTACCATTAAAAAGTAGCAGTAGTGTTTTACTAACGATTCTATTGTTTTCAATAAAATAACTTCTAAAGTTTAAAAGAAGTACTCATTACCTACACTTGCATGTGCCAAACAATTGTTCTTCTAAAACACAGCGGTGAGGCCTGGGGTGCAGGCTGGTAATTGCAGTGCTCAGGAGGCTGAGACGGGAGGATCACCATGAATTTGAGGCCTGGGCTACACATAGTGAGTTCAAGGCCAACAGTGACCAAGACATATAAGGAAGGAAACGGGATTTAAAAATAGGAATTAAAGTATGTCATGTGCCCGTGCCAACTCCACATGATGAATAGAATCACTATGTACCGCAGACGCGCACTCATTAAAAAGATCCAGGCAAAATCCTGGAACACAGGAGCCACAGAGCCTGTGCAGACCCAGCGGACACCCACCGAGTGGGCCTGGCGGCCTTGGGCATCGGATCCCGGAGCTCAGGTTTCCCCCAGGGGTGGCCTGATTCTTTGATTCCTGTAAAAAAAAAAGTAAATAAAATAAAATAAAATACCACATCCCATTCCGAAGGCAGAGCGCAGAAGCCCGGCTTCCTGTCCCCAGGCCCCTGGGACTCGGGGCCTCCTCTGTCTCACTGCCGCGGGGAGCTGCAGGCTCAGCCACCCTGAGACACGGTCATCAAGGTGACAGTCGGGGACACCCTGGGAAGGGGAGAGGCAGCGGCGGAGTCCACGCGGAGAGGCGATTGCAGCGCCCCACCTCTGAGGCAGGGAGCTGGCCCGCGGCAGGGACGGCTCTTCCAGCCCCTCACATCGAGGATTTCGGCCCCAGGAGGGCTCCCGCGGGGAGCGACGGAATAAACAACCTGCGAAGAAAAGGGTCATAAAAGCAGGGAGTCGGAGCAAGACCCACAGGAACGGGGCTAAGGCGATCTTTGCTGTTCACACAGATTCGAGGCCCCCCCGACCCGGCTGCCAGGGCCCCTGTGTCCTGTGCGACCCCTTGCGCCGCCGCGTCACAGCCCCTGGGACGGTTCCTCTGTGTGCGGCACAGGCTCCTGCTCGGGACTGGTCTGGATGTGAGTGGAGTCCAGTGCGGCCCCCGAGTGGCAGAAACCCACCCGCCCATCTGTTCCCCTGCGGATTCGCCCACGCCCCCAGCCTGCACACAGGACTCTGAGCCCAGCCTGGCTCCGGGCCTGGCACACTGCGTTGGGCAGGCTCAAACGTTTGCTCTGGGGACGGCTGACATTTTGCTTCCTTTCGTTCCTGAGCAAGTTGTTCCCACGGAGGCGAACCACAGGCCCCGGGAGGCGCGCACCTGGTGGCCATGGCTGGGCCCTGGCACGGGCTGCCAGCTCTTGTTTCCAGATGTGTGCCAGCCCACGCGAGCTGTGGGCAGCTTCGTTTCCTGTCGAAGCAAAGAGTTAGGCAGGCAGCATGGTCACGTGCAAGCTGCAGTCTAGATTCGCACGCTGGTCTCCCTCCCGACTCACACCCTCGCTGGTCCGACAGGAAATGCGCGCTGAGGCCCTCACTTCCTGCCGCGATGCCCCGGCAGGGCTGGGTTTCTAAGCCACCACCTTCCAGGTCTAAAGTACTGCCTTTTTTCCTCTCTCTCTCTCTGATGGTCAATTCTCCTATTAATTTTTTTAAAGTTTAAAAATGTTTGTGTTGCCCATGCTTGCAGTACACAACGCTCACACTCATCGTGGGAGTAGGTACACGTGCAAAACACATCTTCACGTGGTTTTCCTCGCCTTCTCCTCCCTCATCTCTGGGTTCGCTTCCCTACCTTTGTGAGCAGCTGCGTGGGGCAGAAGATGGAGAGCACTGTTGGTGTCTAGACACCCCTCGAAGCCTCATAGGCTCATAGTGGGGCTTTGAGGAGGGACTGGATCGCAGGGCAAGACGCTCACGAGGGGGTCAGTCCACCGGTGGGCCCACAGCCGAGCACGGTGAGGGCAGGGGAAGGCTGGTGGGGGAGGCGGGTCCTGTGGCCTGCGGGGCTGTCTCCCTCCTCCTCCCCCGGTCCCTCTCTCTCTGCTTCCTCTCTGCCCTCCATGAGCTGTTTTATCTTCATGGTGCTCCTCTCCCGCGCTGCTCTGCCTTGGAGCCAGCAGACTACGGGCTGAAATCTCTGCAAACTGATCTGAAGTGAACCTCCGCTCTTCAGAGTTGTGGGCGTCAGGCCTTGGGTCTCGGCGGTGAGAAGGTACCTGGGACAGCGAGCTTGTCCTGAGGATTTAACGTGTGCCCTTCCCAGGAGAGCCACAGGGGCCTCACGCTACCAGTCGGCGCTGTGCTCCAAACGCATGGGAGCCCCTTTGTCGCCCGGTGTCCTGGACTCCTGCAGCCGCTCCCCTGCCCCTCAGCACTGAGGCTCCGGGACTCAGCACGCTGAGCAGCCCAGCCCTCCCAGGGGGCAGTGGCCTTCCCCGCGGCCGACCCTGCAGCTCTTCCCACCCAAACCTCGCCCTCCTGGATGGGCCCAGCGCAGATCTGGGCACCGACCTCTGGGAGGGCCTCAGCCAAGGCCTCTGCCCCGCAGAATTTGCCCATTGACTCAGCGCGCACAGGAGGTAGGATTCCTCGAGGAGGATGAGAGCCCAAGGGCAAGCGCTGCCCGCTGGACAGCAGCGCCGGTCAGAGACGCGGTCTGCTGGGCGTGGACCTTTCCCTGCTTCTCCCAAGAGCGGGCGCTGGGTGCAGTTGGTGCCCGATGTGTTGTCACCCTCTGCTTGATTGCTGCTTTTGCCTTGGTTGTCTACTCATTTGCAGGTTGCTTCGCCCACCGTCAGCAGGGTCAGACACGGGAAGCCTTCTGAATCTCACCTCCAGGCACTGCTGAGAACAGCTGTCCTCTCTCAAGGACACAGAATCTGTCTGAAGCTTCAGGGCACCACCCTGAGCCGAGCATGTGGCGAGCCACGTGGTCTCGTGGGTGCCCAGACCCACCTCTGTGCGTGGGCAGACGGTGCAGGTACTGGAGATGCACACAGCTTCTGCCTGCACTGCTGTGTTTCTGTGTTTTGAAAAACAAAAAACAAAAAACAACAACAACAAAAAAAACACAGGTTGCGGGCCTGGGAGGAGCAGTCCTGACGAAGAGGTGGCGTGAGGGGCTCCTCTGGGAACCTGCTCCCATCCTGCTTTCCCCCGAGTCAGACTTCACAGCTCAGAAAGGTGGAGCTTGTGCAGAAAGCAGGGCTGCTGCACACATCTGCGGGACTGGATCAGCCTTCAGAGCTACCAGCTCTCCTCAGAGGGCAGGACTTCCCCAGCTGCCGTTAACTGCTCGGGAGGCTGTCTGAAGGGGCCATGTAAAACCCCACCTTCCGAAGCAGGACGCTGATGGTGAGGTGCACTGCTCCTGCCCACGGACCCTGGAGTCGCTGTCACTGACTCTTGTTGTGAGCAGCTAGAGACCAGGAACTCTCAGGTGGCCGCGGAGATCAGCAGGGCTGAGTGGCACCCCGGAACTTCAGCCTCTCGGTTCACCCGCCTGGCTCTGCCCCTGCGGAGGCGTGGAGAAACGGCAGCTTCCCAGCAGCTCCTGGCAGGAGAGAGGTGGCGAGGCCCACTGGGGAGGACAGGGGACAGTTCTGGTCTGCCCAGTGTCCTGGGGACTCTCCACGGAGCCACGGCCCGCAAACATCATCGTCAGACGCCACGTGTCTGTGGGTCAGCTCTGGCTCCTGGAGACCCCAGGGAGGTGTAGGGGTGCGGTCACCGTGGGCTGGGCCTGTTCCCTCCAGAGCCAGCAAAGAGCAGGATGGAGGAGGCCGGATCTACAACTCACGCACAGACGTGGTGTGTGTGTGTGTTCATGCGGGTGTGTGCACGGATGGTGTGGCATAAGGTAGGTGTGTGGGGCATGTACTGTGTGTTACGGGTGGTGGTTGGTGCACATGTATGATGTGGGTGGATGGTGTATAGCACTGTGGCTCTGTGCTATGTTATGCAGTGTGTGCATGTGGCCTGTGTGTGACACGTGTGATGTGCAATGGATTGCATTTATAGTACGTGCATGCAATGTGAGATGTTGGTGTTTATGACACATGTGGTGTGTGAGGAGTGTGGTGTGAATATGTGTGATGTATGTGAAGTGCATGGAGTGTGTGCATATGTGCTATATGCACTATGCTGTACATATCACACATGTCATATAGGTATATGTTATGTGTATTGCATGTGCTGTGTGTGTGGTGTGTGTATGCTGTGTACAGTGTGGGTGTACCATGGGTGTGTGGTATGCCTGCATGTGTGTTGTGTGTGTTGTGTGT
>RJWM01034833.1:0-19618 GCA_004363535.1 Dasyprocta punctata | reverse complement strand
CATTTTTAGTTCCCAAGCTCTCTGGGAAACTGAAGTAGCCAAGTTCTAGGTCACAGATGAAAAGATTTCCAAGTTAGTTCAGTGTCCCCTGAGGGCACTTAATTTATTATTGGTAGTGTATATTTATTACTGGCAAATAATCTACTGGCATTTTAAAACTCAATAAAATAATTCCTTTCAAAACTATTGACATAGTTTAAAAATATTAATTATTGACACGAAGCACTTCCTTTTTTTTCTTTTTTTTTTGAAAATTTAAAATGCTAACACCTCTCCATCTATTTAAAAGAGAGAGAAAAAAGGGGGAAAAAAGGGTCTGAAAGAGATGAATGAAAGTGAAAGCCTTTTTTGGAGGGGCTAAAAAGCAGTATAAGTTTGGTGTTTGGGAAAATTAGAGCTTGTGTTCATCTTAAGTTTTCCTCAACCACACTGCCTATTCTAAATCACTTTGGCCTTGCAGTGTGACAGTTGTGTACTCTCTGATTGAGACACTACCATTATCATTCAACAGGTATTAGAACCCTTTAGCACTCTTTCTCTATAAGTAGCAGGGATTCTGTGCCAGGGCTTGCCTGATGAATACAAAAAGATCCAAAAATTTCTCTAGTAAACTGAACTATGAGCACTTCTTTTTGAATTTCACTTGCCTGGACAAGCAGATGTAAGCATACATTCTACAAGTGGGTTAGGGGAAGCCAGGAGAAGTCATGCTATTTACCTAGTGAACTAGAAGAAACGTAATGGAGTTAATACTGTTATTTCAGGAAGACTTGAATAGGATGTCTGAGACACCAGAACAATGAAATGCAAGTGTATATACCAACCCATGTATGTACATGTCTCTATAGATATTTTTGGACATAAACATCTGTGCCTATATTAAGCTAAATATGAATTCATACTGAAATTCATCACTTTATGCATTATATGACCCCCTCCCCTTGCTTATTGGTAAACTGCCACTCTAAAAACAATAAACCTGACTTTCTGTATCTATCATCCATTTATATTATTTTTCAATTCCTGTGTACATGCAGAGTGGTATTAGAATTGTTAATTACACCTTTACAAGAAACCTCTTTATTAAGTAAAGATTGTCATAAGGGCAGTTACTATGTAAAATAACTTTCCTTCAGCCTTAAGGTTGTGGTGCCTTAAAAATAAATTTCTGTGAAATAAATTAGACTTGCATGTGTAAACATCATATTGCCTCCCTAGTGTGAGGAGCTGAAAGAGTAAAATCCAAAAGATACAATACATATTGTGACATGGGAAAAAATGTTCAAAAGGAAAGAGAAACTGGCTTGGGGGGAAGGAGAAAAGAAGGAAGAGAAAAAGTTATGATAGCCAAGATAGTTACACTACTGATTTCTCATAGTTCATTGAAAAGAAAGGTTTGTGCTAATATTGCTTGGTCAATTTTTCATACCTGTATCTTGTACTCTGAAAAACTACTTGGAGGATAACAATATGCAATGTATTAATCATTGCTACTCTCCTATTACCTTGTTTTAAAAATTTGTTTCATTGTTTTTGTTGTTTTTTCTCTCTAAAATAAAACATATAAATAAATTTCCCAAGTGACTTGGATAGCTGGGTGTGGTGCATCCTCTTATAATCCCAGTTCTCAAGAGGCTGAGGCAGGAGAGATTGCTGGGAGTTCTGAGGCCAGCCCTGACTGCACAGTGGATTCAAGGCTAGCATGACCTATCTTATCTCAAAAAAAAAAAAAAAAAATTAAAAAGTTTAAAAAAATAAAAAAAAACAACCTAAAACCAAAACGAGCAAAACAAACAGTGCCTTGGGTCAGAGTCTGTTACTTTGGATTTATATGCTAAAAGTATAACAGTCATATGTGCACAATTCTATGTCTGACACATCCTCATTTATCAGGTGACATTTTCTGACGCTTGCTACCATGTTATACCCTGGATATAGAATGGAGAATATATACTTTCAGAACCCAAAAAATGAGGAAGCAAATGTTTGATGATATTATTAGTGTGAACTGTATTGAAGAGAGAGAAAAGTGAAGTCAGAGAGCAGCTGTGACCTGTTTTTTAGCGTGGGCTTCATGATGGACCAGCGCTTTCTGCCTGCCCCCGTGGAACAGCTTCTGAGCCTGTTAAAAGGCCCTTTTTTGTGAGTCTTTTCTCAGCTTCTAATCCTTCACATGTCACATACAAAACAATTTTTGTCCAGAAAATAAGGAAGGTGGCCCCTTAATTTTGGGTTAAAAGTCCTTCTAAAGCTCTTTCCTACATACTGTGTTAAAAATGAAGTCAAGTTATTTGGGAGATACAGTACTAAGATACCCCAATATTCCATTTAAGTGAAATTAAAAAGCACTGATAGAGATAATACACACAGTAATTACAATTATAATTCGCAAATACATAATGAAAAAACATACTGAAAAAATATATACAGGGAGTGCAAAAACAATGTCAGGAATTTCTTGGAGAAGGTTGCAGGAGGAGGCAAGTCAGGAACAAGGAGTTCATTCCTGTCAGAATACAAGGCAGAAACAGAAGTAGAGAGAAAGAAGAAGATGAGGAACACGTTGGAGGGAGGTCAGGGAATTTTAGTTTAGGGTATCATAAAACGTACCACAAAACAAGATTAAAAAGTGGGTACAGGCTAGGATGTAAGGAACTTTGAGTGTTAGGCTAAGGATTTTAAATTTGAAACACAATGAAAGAGCTTCCAGCAGAAGTAAAACAATCAGAGATGTTTCAGAAGAATGAGTCCAATGGACTTAGGTGTGGACTGAAGTGAATACATAAAACAACCAAGATGAGGAGCTGAGGACCTCAATAAAAGTTGACAGCAGAAATGAACAAGATATACTGGAACCAAGTAGAGAGGATGGTAGGCCTTAGCAAATGACTGATTAAAGGAAACATGCAGGTAGGAGAGTAGACAATAACTTCCTATGGTCAGGTCTGTGGCTAAAAGATTGTTAGCAAGAGCAGGGACTAGTTAATAGGTGGAGAGTTCAGATTTGGACCAGCTGAATTTGAGGCAAAAGCATTAGACTTTAGTGTGGAAAATAGAGACACAGGCTCTGTTAACATTGTCAAGGGAAGGTCAAAACCTCCAGAATGTGAACTCAGCAGTCCCTGGAGCTGAATGCATGAAGTAAAATTAGAACAAATTTATTGTTTATTAAAGAATTTTGATGTAGCCATTTCTGACAACATGACTTCATACATTATTTAAAAAACACTGCGCTGAAACCAATGGAAGCTTGAAATTATGTCAGTGTGGAAAGTGCTATGGGAAATGTCTTAGGAAACTCCCATTCAAGTGACTGAAATTGGAAAATAATTAGTATAATACAATTTTAAAAATTATCATATATAAAGTTACACTAAAGCAGTGTTTCTCAGTGTTTGGTTCCTGGGAATCTGCTATTTCGAGGAAGTTATTTTTGCCCCAACTCTAGGCCAACTGAATCAGAAACTCTGAGGACACTGAAGTTTGAGAACTAAAGCTATGGTGGCCCATGAATGATTCACCATGCCCTGGGGGAAAGAGAAGCAGTGGTTATGGGAACACTAGTGTTCATAATCCAAACTCGTGGTAACAGCATCCCTCCTTTCCTACCACACAATACCTTCAGTCAGTGAGGACAAGGGCTGTAACTGGCTCCTCAGTGAAGCCAGTCCAGCGCCTGCTTCCACTGCCACAGATCATCCAATCTGAGAACACTCAGAAGGACAAATCCTAATTCTCATGATCTTTTTCTACACGCAGCCCACTTCCCAGCCTTCCTATTTGTTATGAATTATGTTTCTCTTCCCCAAAGATTGTTGAAGTCCTAACCCCCAGTGCTTCAGAATGTGACCTTGTTTGGAAGAAAGGTCTATACAGAGGTATTAAGCTAAAACAAGGTCGTTAATGTAGGTTCTAATCCAATAGGACTAGAGCTTTTAGTTTTTTAAAAAAGGTATTTGGAAATGGAGATGGAAACACAAAGAGAAGGCAAGGTGGAGATATACTCATGTGACTCAATGCTGTATCCATAAGCTCAGGAGTGCTTAGGGTTGCTGACAAGCACTAGAAGCTAGAAGAATCAAGGAAAGGTATCTTAGAGCATTCACAGAAAGGAAAACCAGATTTTAGACTTCTGGCTTCCAGAACAATGAGCCAATCATTTCTACCCCACTCTTGGTGTTCTGCTGCAGGTGTCCTAGGAAGTTAACACCTGACTCCAATCTCTAACATCCTGTGCAGGAGCTGACACTGATGCTCGCCAGTCAGATGGGAAACTATGAAAAACTAGAAGCGAATGGAAAGATAATGCTGCCAGTTCCTGTGGGTGGAGAAGACTTTTAGAGAGGAGGGCGCTCCAAAAAGAGTTTAGCTCCCATATGGAAGTCTGGACACAACCCTTGGCTAGGTGTACACAAGTAAAAAAAGTGTTTGTTAAAGTTTTATATTGTTTGACAGAAATAATATTCAGGCACTTACAGACCCCAGGACTGTAGCAAATTTCGAGGGAATGTTAGGAAACACAACCCCTCACAGTCCCAAGCTGCAGGCAGGCAGATGTGTTAACTGTGGGCAGCCATGCTGGTGGGAAGGAATGCTTAGGTCTTCATGTTCCTTCTGGTTCTCACAAACTGAAAAGCAGAAGAAAAACAGCCTCAGGGAAACTAGGTTGAGTTGTTCCCACGTTTATTCCCTTGAGTTCAAGTTATAGCTAAACGTTGCAGAAAGGACTTGGAACGTAATCTCGTTTCATCCGCTCTAATGACATAAACATTGAAAAGAAACAGGACTAAAGTGCTGTCAGTAAAAACGGTGCAGCTATTAAACTGCCTGAATCCAAGACACACCCTAGTGGCAGTTTTTAGAGCTAATTTACAAAGACAGGCTTCATCTGGAGACTTGTAAGAGGCTGAAGTCCTGAGCAAGTCATCAGGGAGTAAGCTGTTCCTTCAAGCAGGAAACAAACGGTGTTACAACCCAGAACTTGATGTAGCGTTAGAATGGAAGGTCTCTGCATGATGCAGACAAATTATGCACAGGAGATTGAGGTGAAGTAAAACTTTCCAATGCTGTTTTTAGAAAAGCTCATGTATCCACAATATCTCTCCATCCCTTTAAGGTAATTAACGAGCACACACAGCATTTATGCTATCTACTATTTGCTAGGATGTGATAGGTTGTGGATATATAAAATAAAATTTCTATTGAGTTTATATTCTAGCAAGTTACTTAATAAATCAGCTTTCCCTTCACTCCTTCACTCCTTCTCTTGGTCCTTAAATCTGTTAATGCTTACATTAGGAAAGCTGAAAAAAAAAAAAACTAAAAACAAAAACAAAAACAGTGGCCTAAGGATTTAAAAGACATCACGTTTCATTCTTACAGACACAAATCATCTCGAGGAGGCAATTAGGGAATTCTGCCCAATAAAAGAGACATTTCTAAATATTGTCTCTATCTTCTTTTCCCCCTTTTTTGGCACTCATTCCATTTTATGACATTTTATGGCTGTTTTATGGCACTAAGACTATAGAAGCCTTTTTAGCTTCTTCAAATATTCAAACAGCAGTGCCCACAGATGATTGAATTTTCACAGTCAGATGGAATTTGGAATGTATTCAATACAACCCTCAAGGTGGAAATAAACAGAAATAAAAGCTATTATGTACCTATGTCGTTTCTTCTCAATAAGACTAAAACACCCGCTAGTCAGGAAGGCTGTAGAAAGCATGAGAGTGTCTGGGTAATTGTAGGCACCGAAGCCTTGCTGCACAAGAAGCTGATAATTTCAGGCAACATTTCTCTCCTTGCTTTTTATCTTATAAATGGGCCAGGGCTGTGTGATACCATGAATCACTTGAAGGAGATTTAAGAAGACACTGAATGTTCAGAAGATGAGGTGCACTGGGGAGCAGCTTGGAGTCGTCTCAGGATTTGCGGGGGCCCCAGTTACTCCGTGACTTTGGTGTGTGTGGTGGGTCACGCCCACATCCCTTCATCTCTTCAGGCCTACCTGACCCACTGAGATTTGGGGCTTACATTCTGTTTTGCTGCACTCATTTGAAATTCAACTGCTTATTGATTTTAGATACTTAGGTCATCATTTTCTTTCAACAACTGAGCAATTTGGACATGAGCAATATTTTACAGAGAATTCTGGTGTTGTTCAAACTGACTTGTATATCAAAGTGAACTGGTTCATTTCTGTGCTATGCATCAAGATAGAGGCCTGTGATCATGCAAGTGTCAAGATCTAGTTTCTGCCACCCACCCAGTGTCTCCAGCGGAGCTAGCACTCATTAAAAGTTTTTAATTGATTTAGAGAAATCAAAGCCATGTGACGTTTCTTGTTTTTGAACATCCCGACTAGTTGTAAGTGCATGACTAATGCATATGAATTATAATAACATTATCAAATTTATGAAAGAAGTCTCAAGATAAGGAATATTTTGGCAGAGAATTAAACAAGACTTCCCGGTATGTTACATCACATGGGAATGATTAAACAGTTTGCTTATATTCTTCTTTTAAAATTAATCTTGAAATTCTACAAATCAAGATTTAAACAGATTTTTATGTAATGGCTATAGTTTCCTTCTGCTTATTGTTCATATTCAAATTCCAACATTTTACTTAAAACTAGACGACTTACAAAAATCGACAGTAAAAATATGAAATAGAAATTGTTTTCCATATCCTTTTTCAGTATTAATGACCATATTTACATTTCAATAATAATGTCACATGCTTTTTTGCAAAAAGAAAAGAAATTAAGTTGGAAAGTAATTTAGACTCCAAAAGAAAGAAAGCAAGAAATAGTACTGAAAATAAAAATTTATTGTTATAATTAAATAATGTAATTATAATTATAGATATATAATAAAATACATGTATTTATAGGGTTAAATATATTATTATAATTAAATAATTATTAATTTGAAATTTAATTTTGCGATAAATCTCGGTAATTTTCTTAGCCAATTGCTTGCACTCCCTTAAATGAGAATTGAAGCTTACCTCTATGTTTATCCAAATAAAATTAAGGAAGAATCTTTAGTAACTTGTGGCATCTAGCATATATTTTGAGGTCAGTGCTTTTTCTCTTTGCAAAAAAAAATGTGACATTGTTCTTGAAATGTAAATAAAGTCATTAATATTCTTCTTTGTCCTTTCTCTCCAACAAGTGTGTGTGCACACACACACACAGGTACACAAGTGTGTGAAATAGCAGCAAACATTTCAATGACATTGTCTACTTCTACTTTCATGCCTGTGTTAAGAACTGTCCTTTCTCCTGGCCATCTTTTTTTTTTTTTTTTTTGCGGCACCGGGGATCGAACTCACAGCCTCACGCCTGCCAGACAGGCACGTAAGCCACTGAGCCAAACTCCTAGCCCTGGTTTTTTTGAGGCAGGGTTGCACTATGTAGCTCAGGCTGGCCTTGCGCTCGAGTTGTAGCCCAAGCCAGCCTTGAACTCACAACGCTCCACCTACCTCAGCCTCCCGAGTCTCCTGGCCATCTTTCCTGCCCTTTCCATTAATGAAGACAATTGGTCATCATCTGCAGGCTTCACGATGTCCCCATAGCAAAGTTCTCTTCTGAGTTCAGACAGACAATTTCTTGCTCAATCTTCTGAGACTTACAGTCAAACAATTCTTTCTCCTAGGTGTACAGTGATTGTTAGATAATTGCAATAGTGAGTTCCCATCATGCTCTACATCTTGTCCCCAGCTCAGGATGATTTTCTGTAATTGTCTGTCGCTTTGCCTTAGCTCAGTAAATTTCTAAGTACATTAAAAGACACCTTTCTGAGCAATGTGTGTTTGCACCTGTCCCATATCCATGAGGTCAACTCTGGTAGTATTTGTGGTTTAAGTCACTTCTCCCTGCTTTTCTCAGTATTTCACCTCTCAAAATGACCACTTTATTCATCCACTGGTTGAAGACAAAAATGTTCATATATGTTTGAACTCTGTTTTTTATGGGTTTCCTTTGAAGACCCTTAAATCTAATTTGCCAGGGACAGTATCAGATTATGTTTACTTTCTCAGCATAGATATTACTAGAGTTCTCAATCATTCTCAGAGCTTTCTGGTTTGAGTAATAAGTTACATGTTCATCCAAGACTTATTCAATGAAATATTCTATACAATGCATCAAAAATCTTGTTGACACTACCTTCAAAATACATGACCATTGTGGTGACTAACTAATGGGCAACTTGCAACACCCAGTTGAACTGAATCAGCATGGTTCTGGGTATCAAAGTCCCACCTGAGAATTGTTACCAGCAGTATAAAAGGGGAACTGGATGGGAAGATGTGCTGTTGATTCTCTTGGAGCAGTTTGTCACATTGGTTTTCCTGACATGAACTTGGCTGTTCGCATCCTTGAAGGAGCTCAGGTCCTTGCTGTTGCTGAGGATGGCTGCAGTTCTCTTTGGGGGAGCTGTGGTTCTTACCCTGAGCACTGCTTCTTGGCTCCAATGCAGATGCCTCAGCCTGATGACACAGATCCTTCATCCAGTTGGTGCAGACTTTCCAGTTTCCACCACTGACTTTTGGGCCTTCCCAGTGTAGACCCTTGACATAGACTTGCATGAGTCACTGTTACGCACTGTAGGCCTCTGACTGAACTCCTGGAGGACACTGCTATGGGCTCTAGGTCTTCACCTGGACTCATGCACGATATTGCTATTAGATCCAGGCCCTCAGTTGCATTCTTTGGGTCTCTAATGCATGGATTGATCTTCTGCGCTCTTCTATATTTTACTTTTTGGACGAACATTATGAAATAATTCTATAAATTATGTGTCTTGTATTAAATTTATTCCTTTGTAAACCCTGAGCATAACAACTCTCCACTCATTTCTTATTTTCAACATACCATTGTGGTCCACATTATCCTCTTCTCTTAGACCACAGCAACAGTCTCAAAACTGGCCTTGGCTTCTATAATTGCTTCCCTGTAGTCCATTCCCTATTCAGGAATAGTCTTATATTATTCT
Source organism: Dasyprocta punctata (assembly GCA_004363535.1). NCBI lineage: Eukaryota > Metazoa > Chordata > Mammalia > Rodentia > Dasyproctidae > Dasyprocta > Dasyprocta punctata. The sequence goes on along the minus strand of RJWM01034833.1, from coordinate 10,613 downwards.
CTTTCTACAAAATTCCAGTAATTTACAATTTGAGAGAATATCTGAACATCTTGTCATGTTCTGCAAGACTAGAAATTATCCTGCCTATTTGTCCTTCCATAATTACATGGTAACTTTCGTTCTCTTCAAATTTTTCCAATTTGTACATCTTGCTTTGTGTAAATACTTCTAGCTTACTCTCATCCTTGCATTTTGTGTTCTCTCTTCCTAAAATTCTCTTCCCTTGGCCTTGTAAGGGTAACTGTATTCAGTTATCTATCCATTTAAAATTCTCGAGGAAATTTTATCATCACTCTCTTTAAATATCTTCCCTGATTCAGTGCAGGAGACAGAAATAACTGTAGACATTTTATGCAGAGAAGAATTTAGTTAAAAGTCAGGAGCTTGTAAAATCATTAGAAGAAAGAAAATCAGAGGATCTCTCCTTGACCCAGGCTTCATGTCACACCACGGTACAGTTAAGGAAACTGCTGATGTTATTATGTCCATGACTGCTGTACAACACAAAGAGAGATTCACAGAGAGAAGATGACCCCGTGAAGACAGAGGCAGAGAAGAATTTGATTTAAAAGTCAGGAGATTGTAAAATCATTAGAAGAAAGAAAATCAGAGGATCTCTCCTTGACCCAGGCTTCATGTCACACCACGGTACAGTTAAGGAAACTGCTGATGTTATTATGTCCATGGCTGCTGTCCTGGGCACCCTATGCTTAATGAGCTAGATGAAAGAGTGTCTGGGAAACAAATTTTTAAGCCTTCCTATTTAAATTTGACTAGAGTGCATAAAAAGTGGGGGACTGGACACAGAGTACCAGCAGACTGCACATGATCCCCTTGGTTGTAGTACATTCTCATATTCACACTGCTTAATTTTTCTCCAAGTACTTATCATTACCTCAAATATCTACTTGTTTGATTGTTATGCCCATCCTTTCTAATAAACTCTAAGACAGGAGTGTGTGGATAAATAAAGAAATCTTTATTGTAATACATATCTGTCTCAGAGGTTATATTTTTTATTTTATTTTACTTTTTAGAGGTTATATTTTAAATGTTGCAAAAACAAATAGCATTTCTACCTTTTGTAGGAAGTATCTTCAGAGGATTATTATATTGACTGCAAAGGGAAAGTATTAAGAATTAAATTAGTAAATGAAAGAGAAATTCAACTTTCGGTCAGAAAGATTTTATGAGAGTAAAAATAATCAATCAATTGTACTTTTGCAATTAGAACTGGAAATTATATTTACTTCTTTTGGAGAAGAAAAACAAAGACATCTGATAGCTGAGGATAACAGAAATTTTCCATTTCTCTCTGCTCTCCGTGGGAGATTGATCTGATTGATGAGACTGTGGGAACTCTGCTTATGTTGGCTTAGTTTTTCTTCTCTCATTCACAGGACCCAACAGGAAAAATGCCAGAAGCCAACCAGCCCAAGTTGGTCCCATAGGGAGCAGCCTGCTCTGTCTAAGACTGAGGAGTGAAATTCAATTTGGGCAAAGAAACAGAAGAATATTTTGACCTCATGGGTGAACCTATGTTCTTCAATACTATCGCAGATTATTTTTTCCTCTAGTTTTTTCCTGTGTCTATTATAGTAACTCTTAAACTCAGATATATGTTGAAATCACCTGAAAGCTTTCAGATACTGGGCTGCCTGGATCCCAACTACAGAGATGCTGGTTTTCAATTGTTCTGTGGTTCAGGTTTGAGAATTAGGAGTTTTAACAGCTCTCCAGTTGATTCTACTAATCATCCAAGGTTTATACTTTTGCCTATGGGGAGGGATATTAATTAGTGCTTTCAAAACTCAGTGCAATAGATTGAAATTGTTACTAGTTCATTGATCACCATATGTTATAGACTGAATTACATTCCCCCAAAAGATGAATTCTAAATCCCGGTATCTATGAATGTGATAATTGAAGTCTTTGTAGATGTAAGCAATATAGAATGAAGACATTAGGGTGAGTAATCTGATAAGATGGATGTGTGTATGAGAAGAGATACAACACAAAGAGAGATTCACAGAGAGAAGATGACCCCGTGAAGACAGAGGCAGATATTAGAGTTAAACTGTCGCAAGCCAAGGAATGCCTTGGATACTGGAAACTGAAAGATGTAGAAAAGGTACTGCTCTGGAGGTTTCAAAGAAAGACTGGCCTTGCCAACTCTTTGAGTTCAGACTTTCAGTTTCTATAATTAGAAGAAATTAAATTTCTATTGTTGTAAGCTACTAATCTATGGTGCTTTGTTGCTGCAGCCCTATAGAATTTTATACAATTCTCTTTTTCTTTCTTTCAATTTTTGGTTGAGGTCCTCCTCCCTCTCTTCTTAACGCCTCTACTTTTATTTGTTAGGACCACCATACACACAGCAGGCAGATAACCCATGTCTACCATTTAGCATTATTCCTCAGTATAGGTTCCTATGCTACTCTTCTAACAAATTATTGATACATACCCACACACCCACATCCACGCACATTTTAACTAAAACACTTTTAGGATTTTTTTTTGATGTGTGGCTTCTTTGTTTTACATTTTGGATCCGGGTTTAGCTTTCAGAATTAGAATATTGGATTTGAACAGTGTAGGCATATTTAATTTCCGATGGTATCAGGTTGCATTATAGAAAATTAATCACATTCTATGAAACTAATCACAATGCACATTTTCAGAGCAATGCATGAGAAAATGCTTTTGTTGGCATTCTCTATCAACATTGTTAGAAAACTTTTAGTTTTTGTCAGTTAGATTTACAAGATATCAGAGTGTGAGTTGAGAGTGAAGATAAGAGGAAGTCTGTTCATGTCACTGTGGTCTCACAATTGTCTTCTTTACAATCAACTATAATCTGAAATTATATTGATTATGATATTTCAGCAGTACTGTCAGTTTGATTGACTTAATAGTCACCAAAGTATTAGTAAAGCACACTTGTGGGTGTTTCTAGATTAATCATGAAGGTGTAAACTAGGGTACTGTATTCAGGCCCTTTTCCCTCTCTGTCCGGTGCTCTTCCCATGTTCTGCTTGCCAACCACTATGAACAAAGCAGCTTTGTTTTATCCTGGCCTTTTGCTATGATGTCTCTGTCTTGGACTGAATCCTCTGAAACTGTGAGCCAAATAATCCTCTCCAATTACAGTTGTGAGGCATTTTGCCTACAGATGGAAAAGCTGACTGATGCAGAAAATTGTTATGAGAGACGTGGGGTTATTACTGTGACTATACTTGACTAAGTAATTTAGAAGCATTTCTAACTGGTTTACTGGAGAAGTTTGGAAAGGAATAGAGATTGTGGGGTAGAGAAATCTTAAAATGCAGCAATGGAGCTTGATGGATGATTCTGACTAGAGGTCAGGAGATCAGAATGCTGACAGGAATGCAGACAGCAAAGGCTATGCTCATTATTCTTCATATGGGAATTGTATTGGAAATAAACTAGAAGACATGAGGTATATTATGGCAAAGAACATGTACGTTTTGCTCACGTTCTGAGACTTTGCAAAAGGCTGGGCTTAGGCCTATAAACTAGCTGATTTGGTGGAAGAAATTTCAAGATAACCCAATGTTCAAGTCTTTATGTAGGTACTGCTATCTGTTTTTAGCCAGATGTATGAGAATCAGGAGCAAAACACAGTTATTTGAAAACTTTTGTCCCCAAAAGAACCACATGTGAAGTTGAATCCAAAGGAGGAATGGTTTTTGAAGGGAGGAGCACCATTACAAAGAAACTAAGTGTTTTGAACCAGGAAAGTCAAGATGTCTTCAGAATGTCTCAGGAGTTATCAAGACCCTAACCCATCAAAGGTTGCAAAAATATGAACTTTTCATTTGAGAAGAGAGCCTCTTAAAGGGCCTCCTAGAGTACTGATTTTCTGGGACTTATTTAACCATACTCAGTCATCTAGGCACTCAGACACTGCTGTAGCTAAGCACTCAGAGACTACTGCAGCTACAGTACAAGCAGCCCTGGCTACTGCTCAAACTGGGGGCAGATCTATACATCATTCACTTGAAGCTGGCTTTTGTGGCACACAGAATGCAACAGCAATTGGGTCATGGAGGCTTATACTCAAATTTTAAAGGAAGGTCTGGGAGGCCAGGCAATGTGTCCAGGATGGGACAATGTATGAAGCTATGGAAATGGAGCTGAAGTTGTAATGAAGACCTCAAAAATTTGGAAATTCCAGAAACAAGGAACATCTGTCAAAGAAAGTCAGAGTAATAGTCAGAGTAATAAGTAGGACAGCCTGAGACAGGCCACGAGATTTCCAGCCAAGAGAGTCTTACGGGTAAGGCTACCTAAATCCTATGGAACTCACATTTCATGATCACGTTCTCTGGCTTCTGAACATGAGCAACAGGATTTAATGTTGCTCTGCTGGGTTTCAGTCTTGCTTTGGTCTGATTTTCTATTCCCCTATTTCTTCCTTTTTTAATGGGAATGATTACACTGTGCCATTGTACCTTGGGATTTTGTGGCTTGTCTTCTTTTCTTTAAAATTTTTTTATTTGCACAGGATCCCATGGCTTAGATTTTGCCTTTAGTCTTAGAGGAAACCTGAACTTGGACTTCTGAGCAGCACTGAAAATGTCAAGACTGGGGTGGGCATTAATGTGTTTTGGGTTGTACATAGGATAGTTATATCACATTAGATGAAATTATGACATAGTCTTTATTTGGAAATTAAGTATGGATTAAGGAGATGTGTTTAGGCGTCAAGTTGACAAAGGATAGAAAGTGACAGCTAAGCTAGATTGTCAACTTGATCTGCTTGAGAGCCAACCAAAGGATTAATAAGCAATTTCTGGTATGTCTGAGTGGATCTTGGAGGTGTAACTTTGGGCATTGTATCAGATCCTTGGTACTTTCCTTTCTTGTGCTGTTCCTCTGCTCTGCTTTTCAGTTATCCATAAGCAAAAGTCATCTTTGCCACACTCTTCTTTCGTAATGCAGTAGTCAACCATGGACAGAACTCTGACACTGTTAGCCAAATAAACCTTTTCTTCTTTGTCAGATATTTTGTTCAGTAATAGGAAAGCTAACTAATACAGTAAGTTTGGGTCATCATTTAAATATACAATATATTTATATTTTGACCTCAGAAATAACAAGAATTTCTTTTTCTTGGTCCAAAAGAAATAATAAGCACCATTCTTAACAATCAGTGCCTAATATAGTTCAAATATTATTCTGTCTTGATTGGAAACTTCACAGAAAACTTGTAAAGTGGAAGACTCCAACACTATCTCCAATTTTACAAATGAGGAAATAAAAGTTAGTTTTCAACCCAAAGTCAAACATGTGGTAAATCAGAGAGCAAGATTCAAATGATGGAAATCTGGTTTCAAGACTCTTACTCAATATTCTGTAATGCTCTCCATGAGCACACCCTATAAAACGAAATAATTTCTTATAATCATTCTTTATATAATGACAGTTTTTTCCTACACTGAGGTCTGATTAAAGAAAAGATATAGATAAAATGACATTTAGTATTATGTTTTAGTTCTGATGGTCGATGAGCCCTCAGCGTCATTAAGAAATCTTAGCTGAAGTGTATTGGGCGCATTGTGGATTTGGACTGTCTTCATTATTTTGGAATCTAAATGACAAGAAGTCACCATTTTGGACCTCTAGGCAAGGAGCGGGTAAATTGTAAACAGCCTGTCAATTTTGTGCAACTGCTTGTTTTTCTAAATAAGCTTTTTGGAGCATAGCCATGTCTATTTGCTATGTATTTATTATCTGCTATTGCTTTTGCATTACACTGTCAGAGGTGAGTAGTGGAAACTGAATAGCTTGCATAATCTTAAATAAGACTATGCAATCATTTACTGAAAAAGTTTGCTAAATTTTGTTCTAGATTAATATACTATTCTGCTGGAAAATTATTTTGGGATTTTCATTTCCCCAGTATCGTAACTCAACATATGTCCTATTCTGTTGAGTTTTTGTCCTCTGCATTCCAAGGAAAGAGCTAGCTGTCTGAAATCTAATTTATATTAAGAAACTGAAGATAGATACTATTTTTATGTGTTTTTCTAAAGTGGAATTGGCTCACTAATAGACTTCTAAAGAGAAGTGATGTAGAACAAAGAAATCAATATCTAATTTTATAATTTCAAAATACACAACAAATTAGACAACATCTTTCTAGCACATTTCTAATTATATTACCTATTCCACTTCTGATCTTATTGCTGTGAATGTGCTTTGTTTGCTTTGCCTTATATTTTCTTCTCTGACAGATAAAAACTTAAAAAATTTTATCTTTTGTATAGGTTCATCGGCTCCAGTCTGGTTATGGGAAGGCAGTAAATGGCTGCATTCATAAAATGTTGCAAGACAGGTGGTCTTATAGTAAATAAACCTTTGGTCTAACACTCTGCTCATTCCAGAAGAAAGAATTTATGGAATAGTTTTATTGGGGGAGATTATGAATAAACATTGCTTGACGGAAAAAAAATCTATTGTAGTAATGACAGGTGGGCTTAATTTTAAACATTTATGTAATTTTGAGGTTGACAAAGCAATTTTCAAATCTCATCTAACCTTGCTGATATCTTTATGAATAATATTATTTTTATTCTTACTTCACAAATGAGATAAAAGCCTCAGATAAAGCAGATTATAAGAGATAGAGAAAGAGTAAATCTATGTCTTTACATATTAGATATCATATTTTCCAAAGTATCAGCACTGTTTTTGTTGGAGAGGATGTAGGGAAGCATGATGGAGAGCAGTTAAGGCCCACTGCAGGCATGAAGCTAAGGCAGAGAAAAGCAATTTTTCTCTTTGTAGTGAAAGGCACTTGTATTCACCGTAAGAAAGAAAAACAAATGAAAGAAATTCTTTAGAAGTTTAACATTCATGTGTCAATTCATTCATTTAGCAAATATTTACTGAATGTCTACAACATGAGACCCAGCAGTCAATGAAGATTCCTGTCCTCATGAAGTTTCCATTTGGAGAAGACAGGCAACTTATAAAAATATAAACAAAATCCACAGTATATCAATCAATGATAAGTACTAAAGAATAAAGAAAAAAGCAGAAGACAGGATATAAACTCTCAAAGTACTGTACTGAAATTTCACAAAGATTGGTCAGGAAAGGCCTCACTAATATGGCCATGGAAAAGTTAACTAGTTTACCTCTAATGTGATTGGGATTCATTTATTTAAGGATGATTCATTTTTCTATTTTCTCATGAGTGATGCCTAAACCTATCTTATTCTTATCAAATGTAAATTAATTAATCAACTATTGCCCGCTTCCAATTAGTTATGTCTTCTAATTAATTAATCAAATGATTTTCCATCCCGATATAGTAGCAGGTGACAAACTTGGGAAAGCCTACCATACTGTAACACATTAGTTCACCATTGTCCCAAGTAGACAGAATTCTTCCACGATTTTTTTCCTTAAAAACAAAGTAATACAGCACCAGTGTGTGAGAAACTGTAGCTCCCAATGCTATTAGAATGTTAGCTTGTATAAAATGCATCACTCCATTGTTTTGTGCAACAGTCCTAGGAATGCTAGCACTACAAGTGTTAGGTTTAATTTCTCCTGCTGTTTAAAGAGATAAAAGACAGTTAGCACTCCATTTCTCTTCCCACCGTCAGTGGGCAGCCGCATTTACCTTCTGCGACATGCAGACACTCCATAGGTAAGAAATATCTTGTTTTCTTATAAGGCTATTGAAGAAACTTATTTTTGACAAGCTAAGTGTTGACATTTAAAGGGCTTGCTAAGGAAACAGCGGCCCCATTTTCCTAAGTTCGCAAATGACGCAGGAGTAGAGCTCCAGTGGCGCAATGGGTTAGCGCGTGCGGTACTTATATAACAAATGACACAGGAGGAAAAGAAAAAAAATCAGCTTCATTACTGAGAAAGCTTTTGGAGAACGTAGCTAGATTTGCAGAACAGTAAGTGGCGCTTTTAAGGTTGTTCTTTACAATTAATTCATCCCCTAAAACTAGGGCCTGCTGTTCCTACCACATGGCTGAGTGTGAATGAAAAACAAAACGAAACCGAAAAAAAACATGCAGATTCCTTACTGTATGAATGATGGTAGTTTCACAGTGCTGAGAAAACATCAGTTTTGACTGAATCAAATATGTTCTTGTCTTCCTCTGGAGAAAGGTGAATTTTGAGTTAATTGTACCACAGAAAAGAGGTCTGAGTGTTACTGCAGTGGAGTTTCTGCCATATACAAAAGTAAGTAAAGGGAAGTTTAGAGTTTTGTTCTAAAGATTTCATTTGATTTAGCAGTATTTTCTCATATTACCATTAGTGGGCAGACTGAAAAAGACCTTTTATTCCTGAAATTAGTTTAATCTTAGTTTTATCATCATTCATTCAATTAAAAAAGAAAGACTTGCCAAGATACTTGAGAAAAAGTGGGTATGTGAAAATTATCAACAAGAGTTAATGGAATCTAAAAAATGTGCCCAGCACTATAAAAGTTCTATCTTCAAAAGATATCTAGAATAAAATTTACTTCCAGCAAGTTTATAGTAAGTGGGTTACACAAGAATAATGAACATAAAATAAGTGATATAGCATAGAATATTAATTGCTACTGTGATTACCTGAAGGCATCACAGGATAGGAGGCAGCCTGGCACATTGTAAAAAGCCTGAGCGCCAGAGGCAAGAGAACTAGATTCCTGTTTTCCCGAACTCCAGTGGAGTAATTCAAGGCTAGACTTATGTAATCTCTTTTGGTTTTAATTTCCTTTCTACAAATTTATAATGTAATGTGAAAGAATTATCTTTGGAGTTTTAAATTTACGATGAATTAAGTTCTTCATAGTTTCTGTATAAGTGACTGCAGTACAAAAATGAAAATGAAATGTAATTTGATGGAAAGGCAATATTATGAAAAGGGCAAGTAAAGAATACTCAAAGGAACTAACAAAGAAATCCCATTATAAGTACTTCAAAGGTCCCAAAGAATATCTGTTAAAGAATAGTGAGTGAGGGGGGCGGTGAGAATGTATTTGGTGTTTCTGCATTTCCTTGTCTAAAGAGATAGGTCCCTACTGTGTGCACCTGAGCAAGAAAAGAGAAATGCTTATCAGTTGTCTCTGGCATTACTATATATTTTGTAAAATCAAGATTTTTTAACAAAAGAATTTGATTTTTTTTGTTCATTAAGGAAAATCTAGCTTTTCCTGAAGTTGTTGACACGGGTAGAAGGGACTCACACAATCTTGCTGGTAACCCTGAGACTGGATGCAAAGTGAAAAAAATGTGGGTACAAGCACAGACATTTGAAGGAATTCAGGAAAAAAGCAATCAGAAGCCTGCTTCCTAAACAAACTCAGGATCTTCCATATCTTCTAATTTAACAGAGTTCTTTCTTGGAAAATGTACAGAGGAGAAAGCAAACCATACTGCATAGAAGTTGTGATGGAGAGAGGGTTCTGTTAAGGAAGATGCAAACTCAGAAGTTAAAAGCAAACAAATAAACTTCAAAGAAGGACAGTTGGTGAGAAGTTCTCTGTAGCATCAGCGACGTTGATACCTGGTGGTGAAATTAAAATTGGTCTTAGACCTATACTGAAAAGTTGAGTGAAAATCAATAACCCAAAAAGAATTCTAGTGAAGTCTTGAGAGAATAGATGAAGAATGAGCTCTGCACAGGAAAATATTCTTAAGTAAATGCAATACAGTAAAAATACATCTTTACGTTGGATAATAACTTTGGTCTTCTTAAAGCTACAGAAATCTTATCTTGTATCCAGTGAGTCATTGAACATTATTCCTAATAGTTCACAGACTGGGATTTGAAATATATAGCTTGAAATAATTATGTTGTTGTTCCTGTGTCTGTGGGCAAGAGGATATGCATGTGTATTAGGGAGAATGTGTCCACTGTGCTTTTGTAGGTTGGAAGTTAAATTCATCCGCTGAACCTGAAAATAAAGGTTGTCTCTCTTTGTATTACGGATGAAATGTTAGCATAGGGCCAAATAGTTTATTCAGATCTATAAATAAACCTGTATATTGCTTATGAATTATTCATGATGAGTTTTGGTATTTCAGTACAGGCACTACTGTCAGAAGAAAATGAAAGACATAGATCAGCATGGGTACCAATGTTTTTATGTTTGAGAAGTTGATCCCTTTTTAATTAAAAAATTATTATTAAACCATGAGTCTACCATGAACCTTCCCTCCCAAAAATCTTTGGGGATACTATTTACTTTTTGGAAGTGTATGGTGGTGGCATTCATAGTAGATGGTGGTTTATAATTCCTGCTTTCAGAAATACCAGCAAGTAACGTGCTATTTAAACATTTTGAAATCTGTCAGATTGGTTTTATTTTAATAAATTATTGTCTAATAACACTCAGTTAAATTGTATCAACATCATAGTATGCTAGCTCTGAGTATTCTAATTTTAACATATCCTTTAAAAATTCTATTAGTATTTCTTTTACTTTCTTGCTGTTTTCAGACCTAGCTAAATATGTAGCTAGCTTCTTTCAGCTTTCACTGATGAAGCAACACTGATTACTTCAGTTTCAGTGTATCTATACTGAAATATATTATTTCTCATGTTATTGGGTTAATTAAGCTTTATTCAAA
>RJWM01034832.1:0-19390 GCA_004363535.1 Dasyprocta punctata | reverse complement strand
GTGAGACCCTTTCTCCAAACAAACAAAACACACGAGCCACACCTTCCCTTGAGCCAGGGTCTGCCATGGGAATTGGGAAGGGACTCAGCAAGAAGACCAAACAGCTGGTGCATGGACTGGGAAACCAGAAGAGCATCCCCTGCTCCCCCACCCCTGGCAAGCAACTTGCTGATTCATAGGACTCAGCGTGAGATGATAGCAATAGCTTGATGCTTGTATTGTTTGACTGACTTTGCAGGCCTGGGACTGGTGGTCTGGGCATCTGTATTTTGGAGGATGGTAGTGTGCATTGTGGCAACTGTGGGGAATTTCCTTCTGTCTTGTTTTTGAAATCCAATGTTTTGTTCCGTTTTACTGCTTTATTGTATTCCTGTATCTGGTAACATGAACAACTGTTTTGAAGATAACAATATGCAGTATAATGACCATTGTTAAATTCCTGTCATCTTGTTTTGAAAAGCTGTATAGCTATTGTTTTGTTGTTGTTGCTGTTGTTTTGCTTTTCTTGTTTTTTAGGTTTGTTTGCTTCTTGATTTTTCTGTTTTTTTTCTTTTTTCTCTTTAAAATAAAAAAATTCAAAGTGAATTTGTTAATATTCACGAAATAACTTTCTGGAATTTTGATTGGGATTACACTGAATCTGTAAAGATCAACTTGGGAAAAACTGACATTTGACAATATTCAGTGTTTTTATGCATAAACATGGACTGTTTCCATAATTATTTAATCTTTGATTTTTAGAAGTTAGAATTTTGTAGTTCTTGTGAATTTTACACATATTTGTTAGATTTATACTTCAGTATTTTATATTTTTGGACACTAGTATAATAACTGTACTTTTAGTTTTAAATTTCACTCGTTCATTGCTGGTATGTGAGAGACTGATTTACTTTTGAGTATGAACCTTATATCATGCAACTTTGGACTTTTTGGTTAAGTTTTAGGATTTTCCTTGGATGATCATATCATTTGTGAAAAAAGGCAGTTTTATTTCTTCCTTTTTCAATGTGTTTGTTTTACAACTTTTTTGTATGTCTCATTATATAACCTAGGACTTCTAGTAATATTGAAAAGGAGTGGAGAGGAGTGTAACTTGATTTGTTTTATAGCTTAGTGGAAATTCTTTCTTATCATTAAGTGTGATATTAGTGGTAAGTTTTTTTAAACAGATATTTAAAATCAAGTTGAAGGGAGTTCACTTCTATTTTTAGTTTATTGAGGGTTGTTATTATGAATGGCTATTGAATTTTATCAAATGCATTTTCTTCATCTGTTGATGTAGTAATCATGTGATTTAAAATTTTTACCTGTTTTGTATAAGACTGCATTAATTGATTTTCAAATTATGAATCAGCATTGGATATCTGGGATAAATCTACTGGGTAATGCTACTTTTTTTTATGTTGCTGTATTTCATTTACTGATATTTTGTTGAAGATTTTTGCATTTATGCTAAGTAGAGATAAGGGGCTATGGTTTTCTCTTCCTACAATGTCTTTGTCTGGCTTTGGGATTAGGGTTGCATAATGTTTTGAGATCTATCTATGCTGCTATGTTACAGTATTAGTATTGGTTTCCTTATATAGTTGAGTGGCCTTTATTCTTTCTCTTTCTTCATTTTATTTATTTATTTATTTTGAAGCAGGGTCTTGCCATGTAGTTCAGGCTAGCCTTGAACTCACTATGTAGCCCTGGCTGGATCCGAACTCATGGCAATCCTCAGCTTCCCAAGTGCTGGGATTACAGGCGTGCATCACTATGCCCGATTCTTTTTCTATCTATCACAATTATTATTCTCTTATTTATGGATATTTGGATTATTTCCATTTTACACTATTAGGAATAAATCTTGCATGAATATTCTTTTTTATTTTTTTGGTTCTGGGAATCAAATTCAGGGCCTCACGCTTGCCAGGGAGGTGTCATGCCACTGAACTAAATCCCTGGCCCATGAATATTCTCATATGATTCTTTTTATGGATCTGTTTTTATTTCTCATAGATTAATATTCAGGGGTAGAATTGTTGGGTCCTGGGTTGATGGTTTATGCTTAACTTTAGAAGAAACCAGCAAACAGTACTTCACATACACTCCTACCAGCAGTGTATGGAACTTGCAACTGTTCCCTATCTTATACAGCATGAGGTGGTATCAGTTTGTATAACCTTAAGAATTCTAATGCTTTAATTTTTAGTTCTCTTATGGATGATAATTGTGATCATATTTTCTTGTACTTATTGACTATAAACCTTCTGTAAAGTGTCAGTTCAACTTTTTTTTTTTTGCCAATTTAAAGGAAATTTGAATGATTTGTTACTTGCGAATGAAGGAGTTTTGATCAAGACAAAACCCATGAATGCATATGCTGATCTTGAGTAATGGCACTGGCACAGAGTGTCGGTTAAAGGGTGCGTATTGTTTTGACAAAACACAGAAGTGACCCCAGCTAGAGGGAACCGTGTGCATAACACATAGATGTGCTTTTTGTCCAGTGGGTGAACAGTAAGTAGTGGATTATGGCTGGGTAGGTGACGCACAGTTTTAAGGTGGAGAGAGACACGGAGCTGTCTGTTGATATTTTTACATACAGCGCTAGGGAATGAAGCTGTTTCAAGGTTGGTTGGAATCATTAGGGTTTCACTCAGTGATTGGCATGACTATAAATATGTTAACAATTCATAGAAAAGAATGCACCTACTTTACTAATGGACTGAATTGTGGAAGACTCCTGGAATGATACCCATTGTGGAGCCTGAGACACTTGTTACTAGCCTGTGATAATTTTTCCTTCCATTGAGAACATAGTTTAAAAAAGACTATGACTGCTATTGTCAAGTGAGGTATGCTAAAGTCTTGACATCCCTCACAAAAGATAGGCTGCATTCTTGCAATAAGAGATAGATTACATAATTTTTGAAATTTTGTTGTTTGCCGAGTATGGTGGTGTACACCTGTAATTCCAGCACTCAGGAGGCTGGGGCAGGAGGGTCACTGTGAGTTCAAGGCCAGTCTGAACTGTATGGTGAGACCCTGTCCTGAAAAATAAAAAGTTTTAGGGTTTAGAGGTTATTATCTGATTTTATGTCTTTATAACATATGAATAGGTGTTTTGGCTTTAATGTGAGGTGCTAGTATCTGTTCCAAATTGTTAGTGTGAATAAGGACCAAAATATAAGGTATTGAGAAGTGGGAAGAAAATGTTCCAATGGGGAGAAGAACAATGGAGGGGGTAGGGGAAAATGAAAGAAGGGAAAAGTAAAAATAAAAAAGTGAGAAAAGAAGGAAAAATGGAAACAAACTTTTGTAAATGAGGGGAGAAGAGGTTGAAGGGAGGGTAGGGGAATGGGAAAAAATAAAGTTATAGCATGTTAGGTTCAGATTCTCTGTGATGAATGTGTTCATTATGCGCATTTAAAATGTACCAATAAAATCAGATTGCTCCGAATTGCGTTCATGAGGAAAGCAGTGGAAGAAGTCAGGACACTGCAGACACTACATCTGATGTGATGCCAGACCTGTCAGCTCAGTGCCCAAGACATTCTAGATCAACGGTGGCATGCATGCTGCTTTTCCTTTAACACAAAACATGCTGATGAATGAGTTGTTTTTTCTGAACTAAAACCTCAGTATTTAGGTTTAATTGCAGCATTGGCACTTTGTGACAATGAGGTGGATCAGGCATGGTGGTGCACCAGTGCTTCGGAGGCTGAGGTAGGAAGATTATGGTGAGTTTGAGGCCGGCCTGGAGTACACAGTGAGACCTGTCTCAAAAAGAAAAGAAAAAAGGTTAAAAAAAGAAAGAAGTAGGTTTTGGGTTGCAGTTTGTCATTCATCTGTAAGAGGTTCACCATCACTGTTCTAGGTGGTTGCAGAATCCCACCTTAAAGCAGAAGGTCAGGGTAATGCCAGAAAGATCAGTGAGAGTTCGTGGGTATAAACAACAGATTTACTTTTGCTGGTCTATGCAAGGAAATGATCCATTAGAGGGTCGGGGAGGCTCACAGACTCCCAGGGAAGGCCAGAGATAAAGCTTGAGAGTGTTCATTTAGACACAGAGCTGAATCACACTGTGAGGTCAGTGCAGTGAGAGAACCACATTATCACTCAGCATGAATACTGGCGCCCTCACCTGCCGTGTTAGGGACTGGACCACAGAAGCTCTGTCTGCTGCACTGACATATTTTCATTACTTCATTCATTAAAATATGGCATTGGCTTAGCATCTACATGTTTATATGGTTTATTTCTGAACTGAAATTCGTCTTATGTCTGATTGGCAGAGCTACATCACATACCTAACCCTGAGGTGCAAAGAAAACTGGAAAAGTGAATTCTGGACTTTTAACACATTCACAGAATTCCAGGTTGGCTGTAATATGTCTACTATTTTAAACAATAGAATTACATGTATAATATCATCAGTGAGATGAGATTAAGAGTAAAAACACTTTGATTACTTCTTTTCATTTCTTGGAAAATTAAAAGCAAGAAGGGGGGACATCTCTAATTTTGGCAAGCTGTAAAAAAGATTGTACACATTTTCTGATTTCTTTCCATGAGTTTTTGTATATCTCTGTGTGTCGTCTTGTTCTGTAAGTGAACTTGCAGGCTAATGATAATAGCATGGTGGGATTCAAGAGGCCCTTGCGGTGAGCTGGGAACCTAATGACCATGTGTACCACTGCGCAGTGGAGACAGAGCAGCAGCATCCAGGACAAAACCTTGCACTTCGTTACTGACGCTTTCCTGATGGAGTCCCAGCTGTTCTGATGGCAAGAGGCGTCTTGGCAGGTGAATAAAGTCATCTCAGGCATTAGGAAAATGTTTAGATTGCAATGAACAGAATCCATTCATGTGAACTTACCCCAACAGGAGCAGTTTACTGTGGGGATAAGAAGGTGTTGCTTGGTGTTCAAGGGTCGGAAATGCACAGTGGTCCCTTGAAGGATTGAGCCATGGTTCTGAAAACCTACACCAAAGCAGACTGTTTCTGTCTCTCTGTCTGTCTCTCTCTCCATCTGTGATAGTACGCTTTGCACAATTTCTGCTGTCTGTCTGCTTCTCTGTAACCAATTGCTTCATTCTTTTCTTTTCTGCAGATTGTTATTCTCTACCTTTATAGAAAATGGCTACTTTAGATCTTTATAAATTCTTTCTATTCAAAGCCAACCATGACAGACAGGTATTTTGAAGGCATTTCTTGATTCTAAATGCTTTGACAGAGAATCCCTGCCCTGGGTTGATTATGTACCCGCCACCCCCCATTTGCATATTTCCTTAGAAACTTAGAATGTGAACTTATTTGGAACTAAGGTCTTTGCAGATATAATTCATTAATATAGGGTCACTCTTCATTATGGTAGGCCCTGGGGAAAAATCAGAAGCTAGTTGAGAAGCTCCTACCTTCTGGGTGAATGTAAAACTAGACACATGCTGGTAGGTAAATTTGAGATGTTCTCTTACCTGGGTCTTTGCTCCTTCCATCATACCATAATGATTGGGAAGAATCTTGTTATTCTAGCTTCTCCTTCCAGAAGAAAAGAGTTGAACTGTGTATCCAGTGCCCTGAATTTTCCAGGGGTTCCCCAGTGAAGTGGCTCTGTCTTGCCAGTCCTGGGCTGCTGACTGGGCCTAGCACACTCTAGATGCCCAGGGAAGAATAATTATGGCAGCATGAACTGGCAACTGCTGTAGCCATTTCCCCTGAGTCAGCAGAGAGTACACAGATGAAAACCTAAGACCTAGCTTCTCCCTGCAGAGGGAAAGACTGGAACCACACATCCAAGTTTAGGGGAATAATGCATGAACAAATGAGAATTTCAACAAGAAATTAGTAGATGGCTGTTGGAGAACACAAGAACTGAACTGAAAATTTCACTAAAGAAATTGACAGAAGACAACTAAAAGAAATTAAGATGTGTTATGTGCATGTACCAACTTCCCACAAGGAACATTATGTACTACATAAATGTGCTAATAAACTAAAATTAAGAATCAGAAAACTTGAAGACAGGAGTTTAAGACCAGCCTATACTACATAACAAGACGCTGTCTCAAAAAGGAAAAGAGAGAGAGAGAGAGGCAGATAGACTATGGGCATCATCAAGTAGACAGATACGTGCCTGTCTTAGTTACTTTTTTCTCATTGCTGAGACAGAATACCTGATGCCCAAAGTTAGGGAAGGAAAGATTTATTTCTTACAGTTCTTGGGGGTTTCAGTCCATACTCAGTTGACTCCAAGGCAGCGTGGTGTAGCAGGGCAGCCATTCATGGCAAGAGTGAAGACATGCCTTCCTCCTGCCCTTACAATGTATGTCGGTTCTACCTCTGGGCGAGTGCAACACTCACATCACCAATCCCAGCACCAGGCAACAAACCAATCACAAATGCCAAACTCAACTCCATCCATGATTACATGAGGCTTGGGGGAACACAGGACCATACCGTAACATGTGCCTACGGGGTTACCAGGAGTGGAGGAGAGGGAAGGGGAGGAGTAAAGGGGAGGAGGAGGAGAATAAGAAGGAAAAGGAGAAGCAGGAGAAGGAGAAGGAGAAGGAGAAGGAGAAGGAGAGACAGAGACACAGAGAGAGACAGGAGAGAAGAGGGAAAGGAACAAAAAATGTATGCAAAGAGTTACTGACTAAAAATCCCCAAGTCTTGGGATGGAAATGAACATCCAGATCCAGAAATTCCAAAAAGCCCCAAGAAAGATAAATCCAAAGAAATCCATACTAAGACATCTTAGAATCATAAATATGTGTACGGTAACCATTTACATTACCAGAACTCCTGGACACATTATAATCAAATTGTTAAAAGTTGAAAACAGATTTTTTTTTTGTACCAGGAATCAGACTCAGGATCTTGTACTTGCCAGGCAGGCACTTGTGCCTCTGAGTTCTATCCCCAGCTATGAAAACAGACTTTTGAAAGCGTCAAGAAAAAAGTAATGACGCAGACAGGTGAATTTCCATAAAGCTATCAGCAGATTTCTCAGCAGAAACTATGGAGCCAGAAGAGAGCCAGATGACGTAATCAGAGTGCTAAAAGAATAAGAAATGACTGCCAACTGAGAAAATGCTGTGCCTGGAAAAATGCCTTCGAAAATGAAGGGGAGAGCTGGGGCTGTGGCTCCGTGGTAGAATGAACACATGAAGATGGGCTTGAACCCTTAGGGCCGTGGGAAGGTCAGGGAGGGAGAAGGGAAGAGATAAAGACTTGGAGAGGACTCATTGTCACTGCCTGCTGTAGAAGGTATGCTCAGTGAGTTTTTCAAGTTGAAATAAAACGATGCCTGACAGCAACATGATGGTATGAGAGTATAAAACTCACTGGCAAATATAAATATATAGACAAACACATAGAAAAAACATAGGATATTGGATTACTGTAATGGTGGGTTAACATTTTAATTCTAGTACAAAGATAAAATCCAAAAGCATTCAACATCTGGAGTAAGTGAGTCTTCCAGTTTTTGTGGAAGCTGCGTTTGTGTTTGGGGCACACCGGCAGTGCCCGGTCAGGCCATTTATAGCTTGGTATTCTCCTTAATTTTCATCTTGAATAGAGCTGCAGTGTTAGCCAGAGATAGCAACTTGTTTCTGGTTAGCATGGGTCCTTGTTTTAGTGATAATGGAAATTAAAACTATAGTGACGGTATGAATTTACAGGCAAACATTTAATTGGAAAGTAAGAGACAAGAAAGGGGAAGGATTCCAGTTTGAGTTGTAGCTGCAGGGGCATACTCCGATGAAGAGGATTCAATTAGTCCGCCCACAAAAGAACAGAGACAGTTTTCCAGGGTATCGCAGTAGGCGGGGTCCAGGCAGTTATCACTGTTTTAGTTTTGTAACTCCGGAGGGATCCTAATGGCTTGGGGAACAGTTCCATCCCCAGAAAATCATTGTCTCTGTTTGTGGTGTTTTGGGGGCTTTTTTCTGAGCTCCAAGCAGCTGCCAGTTCAGAACTCAGTATTAAGTGTCTCTCCAAAGGAAGAGAAAACGTCAGGAATTAAATGTTATAAAATCTGGTCATCAGATCTTCCTGTAAATCTTGAACTGCTTTACTTACTCTTATCTTGGTGTCCTCTGTCTTGAAAGGAGATGATATAGTCTGGATTCATTTGAGGCTAATAACCTTCCAACTTTTAAACCCTCTCTAAATGACTCAGAGGTCTATATGCAGAGCTAAGAAGGATTTGACCCACAGTTTTACAAAATAAAGGCCAACTGTGTTCTACTTTTAGTTACCTATTGGGCATCTGTAGGACCAAGCAAAGAGTTATGGGTTTTAGCAAAAACTGCTTCTTAAATCCCTGACTGTCTCAGAACAAAACACAAATTGTGTTTTTAATGACTAACAGGTTAAGGGGCCAGGAGTTTGTTTGTCCTTTTGCTTGATAGTTGTCTCTGACTGCTCAAACTTAGGACCTTCTGGGTCTTTTAAACAGCAGTACGTGGGAGTTTTTCAAAACCATCCATAGACATCTTATTTTTTATTTTTTCCTTTTGAGCTTTTAGGTGGGCCTATTATTTGTCTCAACTGTTATCCTGTAACAGAGGCAGCCAGGATGTTAAACAATTACTTTCAACAAACGCCCTGGGGAAATGTCTGTTCAAACCCAGCAAGCCCCAGCTAGCACAGAGAAAGGCGGCCTTTGAAGTGGAGCGTTCCAGGCAACACAGGTTAAATAATGATAATGCCCCAGAGAGGGCTTTGGAGGAGCTCCAACCCCTCCGTGATCCCTTCAGTGGTTGCCAGGGTGCTGCTTTTTCACCATGACTGCAGGCAGTAGGTTTTCAGGAACTCCTGAGCTGTGGAAAAGGGCAAGTTAAAATACCACAAAGCTCATTTTTCTTTCTGATATCCAGTCGCTTCTTCTGAGTAGATGTTCTTCAGGCTGCTTCCAACCTTTGGCTATTTTCTGAGTCTCGTTTTTAGTTAGCATGTGAAAAGTAAGTGCAACCGCAACCCACGCAAGGACAACAGAGACACTCTGCCACAAAAAGGAAGTTTGTTAGGCGAGAGGGGAAGGGTCGCCTTGCGGACAGAGAGTGACCCTGAGGGGAAGATGTTAGGGCCTTAAGTACGTGAGTTGCCGCAGCAGGGGCAGTGGGCGTGCAGGCCAGAACAGCCAGGAACATCAGGTGCTTTTCGGGGTGGGGTCTTGACAGGAACATCATTGGTCTCTGTGGTCGCTGCCGTTTTTGGAAATACACCTTTGTCTTTGTGGTTGATGCTGCTCTTGTGAGAAACCTGAGCGGGTGGATGGGCTGTTAACTCTCTCCTCGCTGCACCCAGCAGCTTGGTGCCTTTTCAGGACCTACATATTTGTGATACATAATGAAGACATTTATCATGGGGAGTTGTTATATGTACGTGACTCATCCTAATCCTTTTTACTTCCCTTTCCTTTTCTACCTCCATCTCTAGAGCCCCTTCCTGTCTGTAAAACTACTACCTCCCTGTTTTCTATTGTTGTCTTTTCTTTTGCTCTTTACATGATTTTTACTTTGGGTTTCTCATAGAGAAGAAACCTTGCCATATTTAACCTTTTGTGTCTGGTTTATTTCACTAAGATTTATGGTCTCAAGGTATATCTATTTTCCTACAAATGACTCAAATTTATCCTTCCTTATGGCTAGCTAGTCTTCCTTTGTGTATATATACCACATTTTCTTTATACATTCATCTGTTTATGGGCATACTGTAAGTCCCCAACTTATGAATGCATTCCATTCCAGGAGAATGTTTGTAAGTTGGATTTATTTGTAAGTCCAACAATAGAGCCTTACACACCTTCAAAATATACAGTGTAAAGCACACACACACACACACAAAATCAAACACACAAAAGATACTGTAAGTAAACTATTTTTACTTTTACAGTTATCTTAACGTGGTACAGTACAACTGTAAATAAACTATTTTTACTTTTTATTATTTTTTATTTTAAAGAGAATAAAACTGAGCAAAATAAACCAGAATAAAGCCGATCAGAACAGAATGGTGAAAGCAATACAGGACTACAAAACAGGATAATAGGAAATCAACAATGGCTACCATAATGCCTTTTGTTTCCTTCAAAATAGCTGTCCATACCATCAGACATAGTAAAATCAAACAAAACAAAACAAAACCAATCAAAATAAAACAGTGAAAGTGTTACAGGACTTCAAAACCAGATAATAGGTGATCAACAATGGCTACCATAATATATCTTTAAAATAGCTGCCCATATCATCAGACATAATAAAATCAAACAAGACAGAATAAAGCCAAACCAAACAAAGCAATAAAAATGATACAGGAATTCAAAACAAGATAATAGGAAATTAACATTGGCTATCACCTCCCCTTTTTAGACGTTTCTTTCTCTATCACTTTTCACAATATCTATTGTACATTTTGGATCCCACTAACTTCTTCAGTATTTTATGCTAGGGAGATAACATGATGTTCACCCATGTGAGTCCAAACCATTTCACCCCTGAGCATGATCTCTATCTATTTAAAATAGCTACAAAAGCCTTGTGATTATCCTTTATAGCTGAGTAGTTTTCCATTGTATAAAAATGCCATATCTTTCTTACCCATTCTGCAGTTGATGGGCAAGCTATCCTAGCTTTTTTCTGGTTTCCTGTTGCATGGAGCATTGTTTTCTCTCCTTTGACTTTTGGTCTATGAGTTTCCTTTCAAGTTAAATGTGTTTCTTGTGTATAGCATATTGATGGATCTTGTTTCTTGATCCACTCTCCCTTTGCTTCTTTTTATGGGTGAATTGAGATCATCTACATTAATGGTTACAGTTGGCATGCATTGGCTTGTCTCTGCCATGCTATTATCCTGCCATTGGTTCCCCATTTTTCCCCTCCATTCAGTTGCCTGCCCCACTTGGTGATCCTCCTCTGCTGCTTTTCCTGGAACCATGGTCATCTTTATTTCTCTCTAGGATATCCTTCAGCACTCTTTGTGGGGTTGGTTTGGTAGTCATGAATTCGTTTAGTTATTCTTTATCATGGGAGTATCTTATTTCTCTGTTAATTTTGAAAAATAGTTTCACAGGGTACATCAATCTGGGTTAGAAGTTGTTTACTTTTGGGAGGTGAAACACTTTGCTCCAAGCTCTTCTTGACTTGATGGTTTGTGTTGAGAAATCTGCCATGATTCTGATGGGTTTTCCTTTATAGTTGATCTGTTTTTTTTTTTTTCTCTAACAGCCTTTAATATTCTGTTCTTGTGCTGAATTTCTGGGATCTTATTATATGTCTGGGTGTAGGTTTATTTTGGTTATGGCTTGTTGGAGTTCTATAGATGCCTCACTTTATCTGTATGTCAGATCCTTTTCCCATCTTGGGAAGTTTTGTTCTATTTCTTCTGTATATTGTCTTTTTATGTCATTTGCATTGACCCCTGTTTTTTCGCTGACACCTGCCACTATTATTTTTCTTTGTGTTACCTTGCAGTTGTTGAATTGTTATTTCCTGGTTCCTTGTTATTTTTATTTTTTTTTTGTGGCACTGGGGATTGAACTCACAACCTCGCGCCTGCCAGGGCAGGTGCTTAAGGCACTGAGCCAAACTCCCGGCCCTGGTTTTTTGAGGCAGGGTCACACTATGTAGCTCAGGCCGGCCTTGCACTCGCGTTGTAGCCCAGCCAGCCTCGAACTCACAACGCTCCGCCTACTTCAGCCTCCTGAGTGCTGGGATTAAAGGCGTGTGCCACCACGCCCGGCTTCCTTGTTATTTTTAAGAGACCTTTCCTTTTATGATCGCTAGCTGGAATCTGGTCTTCAAGGTCTGAAAGTGTATCTTCAGTTTCTTTCAAGCAGTTTTGTCAACTTTCCGTGACGTTTTTAATTTCTTGGATATCCCTTTGGCTCAGTTTTGTGCATTCTAATTCTTTCCTTTATTGTTCATTCAAGGTTTCCATTATTTTCCTATGCTCCTCTTTTTTAAAAATCTGTGTCTTCTTTAGATATACTCAGCAATTCTTTCATTATGTTTGTGATTTCTTCTTTTACTTGGGGTATGATTTCTGATCTGATTACTTTCACAGCCTCATGAAGTTGTTTTTTTACTTCAGTTACTACCTTTCAGAAATTTCAGGTGTGTGACTTCCATTTTCTTCCATGACTGTATCTCCCAGACTTGTTCTGTGAGGACTAGAGATTGCCTTTTGCTCCTTTGTCTTGACATTTTCCTGGGTTCCTCCAGATGAGCCAGTTGTGGGGTCCAGGTGCTTCCCACGTTATTGGCTGCCCATCTGCGGTGTAGGAGCATGGGACAGGCACGTGGGTTTCTCCTGACCCAGGTTCCTGGGGTGGCAGTGGGGTGTGGAGTGGGCTTCTCCAGACCTGTGCAGCTAAACCAAGGCTTCCCTGATGGCTGTGGGTGCATGGTGGTGGGGCTGCTGCTTCTCTCAGCCTATGTGGCTGGCTACAGCAGGACTCCCCCAATGGCTGCAGGCATGCAGGAGCATATTTGGCTGTTTGTCCCAGCCCGTGCTGGCTGCCCACAGGAAGCCCTATTTTTACTTTTATAGTTACCTTAAAAGGTGATACAGTACAATATGACAACTGGCATATAGGGGGATTGCATTGGGTAAACTGACAGAGTTACTAGGTAGATGAGAGAGGGTAAATGGGAGATAGGTGGAGAAATATCCATGATCTTTTTGCCTTGGTCCAATCTGTTAGTTATTTTCACATTTGCTTCCATTGTTATTGCTTTGCTGTTTCTGGCAGTCCCCTCCACATCACCACTGCTTTTCCTCTGGCTTCTGGACATCCTAGTCTCCGATCAAGCACTGCACCATATACTGTACACTGTCCGCACTGTATAGTAACTGTGCAGATGCAGGACTGTGGCACACTGTGTGGCAGACACGAGCTGCTTCTGTGGTTTGTTCACATGTGCAAATGTTCACAGTGCAAAGTTCTTATCTGTGAACATTCACAACTTGAATAATGGTAAGTCAGGGACTTACTGTAGGCTATTTCTAAGATTTAGCTATTAAGAATTGTACTGTAGTATGAAACAGGCTAGTGTAATCCAGCCTCTTTTGTATGATGAGCAAAATATCTCAGGCATACAATCCAAATGGCAGGTAGAAAAATTACATTTATTGACGGTCATGGGAAGTTGTGCTCAAGACAAGTCCATCCCAACAGAAGATATAGCATAGACAGAAAAAAGGTGCAGGGATAACAGAAAAGGCACAGCCCATGGCACCAGCATGTGGATCAAGCCAGGCTTTCAGGATTTAAAGGCCAGGAACTTCTCTTTAGGTGTCTTCCTGTGAATCTCTAGGTGGGATTGACAGGAAAGTTTGACAAGGCCTGTATTATGTCAGGGGCTCTCAACATGCGTGCTGATTCCAGAATTCACTCTGACCTTAATTAATGTGTGGCATGTAATGCATATTTGTGAACCCTTAATGCATTTGAAGTAGGGTGAAGGTTATGCTAGAAGATCCAAGCCTATGTACCCATGTTCTCTCTTAGACCATTTGCTATCTCCTGGACCTTTGTTATCATCTGTGGACAATGGGAGGTGGAGTACTGTTTTAATTTAATTTAAATTTATTTATTTGTTTATTTGTTTTTGTACCAGGAATCAAACTCAGGACCTTGTGCTTGCCAGGCAGGTGCTTGTGCCACTGAGCTATATCCCTGGCTGTTTTAACTTTAAATGGATGAAAGGAAGTCGCTTCCTTAGCTCCATTGTTTGTAATTATACTATTTCCCTCTGAGAGCTCTAGTCCCCAAAAATCCCTAAAGGCTATCAAAGGAGGAAGTTCCATCTTCTATAGCTACTTCTGGCTGAATCCAGGCATTGGCCCTACCTACACTGAGACCAGAGAACCCTGTTCTGGCTGATCTAAGAGCTCAAGAGGACCGAGTTTTCTTCTGAGAATTTCTTGATGAACCATGAATGTAGAGGCAGGTTCTGATCTTGAGTTAGGGCCATCACCAGTAGTTTGATGACTGTCAAAGAAGAAACAAACTTGCCTAAGAGGTTAAGTATATAAGATGTAAGTACTAAGGTTATGAGAAGGATTAAGGCCATCTCCAGGACGGTAACCAGAATCTTGAATTCCAGGTATCTGCACAGGATACTCATGACCCAGCTCATTCTTCACAGATCTTAGAAGCATGATAGGCATTTTTTTGTGCTGTATCTCTTACTATTTTAGACCTATTGACATAGGATCTATATTCTCCATTTAGTGAAGGCCCTAACCCTCTGTTTCAGTGGTTAGGAGATCTAGTCCCCTGTGATGCTATATGGGACTCCTGCTCGTGAATCTGTTTGGCTTTAAAGGACAACAATATCTGGGTGAGTTCCTTTTGGGATGCCTGTCAAGTTCTTAGGTCGCAGCTGCTGATAGGAAAAAGATGTTTTTAGCTTTGAATTCACACGTAATCTATCACAGTTTATTATCTCTATTAGAAGTAGTTTTTGAATAATCCACAAGGCTACCCAAAGAAATAGCAAAAAGCCAAAAGAAGTTGTTTTATAACTCACGACAGAGACCTTAATTGTAGTAAATGAGACTAGCAAGACTAACCATGCAATTTACTTAGAGGGAGTAAAATGTTTCACTTACCTGGTTCAATGGGATGGGTGGTATTCACTGAAAAGCTTGAGAGTGTCTGCTGGTTCACAGATGAATGAGGTTCATGTCCCTCTTTTTCATCTTCTGGTGTCTTGGGTCCTGGGTTTTACTTCGGAGTGGTGAATCCAACTATCTATTTCCTGTACCTTGATGGAAGAATGAGTGGTTAATAGGATGGTGCAAGGACCTTTCCATTTGGGTGTGAGCTGGTCCTGGGGCCCATTCTCCTTCTGGGTCTTGATTAGGACCTGATCACAGGGTGAAGTTTGGGCTGACATTCATTGTTAGTCCCTTGGAGTTGAAAGGCCTTACTTCCATGTTCCGGGAGGGCTTGTTGGGAAGTTCCCAGATAGGTCACATGTGGAAAGAGCTGGAAAGTTTCAGTGTCACACAGTCAGATGTCAAAAAGGGTCATCCATAAAGCATATCAAATGAGCTGAGATTGTTTGAACGTGGGGGCTTTCTAAAGTCTCATTAAGGCATTTGGAAGGAGATTTAGCTATTCATGGTAGTTTTTTTTTTTTTTTTCTTTTCACAGCCTGGCTCAGGTTTACTTGGGAGTTTGATTGACCTTCTTGACTTTTCTTGATGAGTGGGGTCTCCATGCAGTGTGGAGATGATACTTAATTCACAATGCTTTGGTGACTCCCTGTGTGATTTGGAACGTGAAAGAGTCCATTATCACTCCAGATAGACAAATGCTAGGGACTACTTTAACTACTTACCTGTGTATCTAGTTTACCCAGAGTAAACTGGGTAAACCTATCCTGAGCCTTCCTCGGGCAGATGTCATTTCAACCAGTCCATTCTCATATTAAATAAATTTGATACAATTGGCATTTTAAT
Source organism: Dasyprocta punctata (assembly GCA_004363535.1). Lineage (NCBI taxonomy): Eukaryota > Metazoa > Chordata > Mammalia > Rodentia > Dasyproctidae > Dasyprocta > Dasyprocta punctata. The sequence goes on along the minus strand of RJWM01034832.1, from coordinate 3,921 downwards.
ATTCCCTGTTATCTTATAAAAATGAAAAAATTGAAATTTTCAGTCATCCTGTATTTAAATAATTGGAGTGGTAAGTGGTTAAGAAGGACTTTCCCCACCTCCAAGGCCTGTTCTGATCTGGTGGGAAAAGCTCCATTCACCCAGTAAAGGTGTCAGTGCATGTCAAGAGGTGTGTGTACTCCATACACATAGGCAGATGGATAAACTCTGTTTGCCAATCTTTTCCAGGGAGGCCCCCACACCTCTGCACTGCCTCCAAGGAGGATTGAGGAGGATGAATCTGTGGATTGTGGAAGGCATACCATACAGACCTGGGTAAAAATGTTATGGACTTCACACCCTACAAAGAGTCTATGTGCTTTTTCAGTGGTGGCCGCTCATCCTAGGTGCCATCTTATTTTATTTTGTTTTATTTTATTTTTGGAGTTAGAGTCTTGCTATGTAGCCTAGGCTGGTCTTGAACTCATGGTGATCCTCTTGCCTCAGTCTCCTGAGTGCTGGTATTATAGATGTGCACCACCATGCCTGGCTTGGCTGCTGTCCATTTTAAAGATTCAGTTTCTGGCCCTCAGATTGCCTTATACAGGGTTTTGGCTATTACTCCAAAATAGGGTGTCTACAGGCAAACAAGGTAGCCCACAGTTACTATTCGGACTTGGAAGGGTTCAGATGGCAAATTGCATCTGTATTCCTTGAGGACAATTGTCTTTGTCCTGGAGTTAAAACATATCCCAGATATGTCGCCTTTTACTGAGAAAATGACACCTTATTTGGGATACCTTGTAATCCCTTTTCTTTAGAAAATTGAGAATCTTAATGGTGTTTTGTCAGATAGCTCCTTATGGGACTACACATGAAGAGGTCATCTGCATACTATAATAGGCCTCTCTTTTCAAACTTTAAATCTTTCAGGTCTTGAGCTAAAGCCTGTGTAATAATTAGAGGCTGTCTCTAAAACCCTGAGGCAAGACAATCCAAGCTGTCTGCCTTATTTGTGGTAAACGAATCCTCCCATTTGAAAGCAAACAAGTGTAATACATGGAGTTAGGACCCACAGGGATAGAAAAGAAAGCATCCTTCAGATCTAAGACAATGAACCATGTAGTGTCTCTGAGGTCTGTGCTGGAAGGGTGTATGGGCCTGATATGAATGGATGAATAGGTACCACTGCCTATTCATCGATTTGGTTTGGTTATTGGTAAAACAGGTGTATTGCACATGGACTGGCATGGCACCAGTTACTCTGTGGCCAAAAACTTATCAATAATAGGCTTTAACCCTAGTCTAGCTTCCTCTCTAAGGAAATATATTTTCTGTGAGGATATAGGTTAAGGTCCTTTAGTTAAATGACTGCTGGAGTGGCCTTGGCTTTCCTTGGTGTGCCATCATTCCGTGCTTGGGGATCAACTCCTGGCAGACAGGCCTGATGGGCGCAGGCTGCTTGATTCCTTTGTAGCTAGGATACATATTGTCAGAGGTTCAATGTCAGAGTGACCCTGAGTAGGAAGAGTATATCCAGTCACTGGTAAGGGGCATTCTTGTATCTCCATAAAGGCATGTTGGAAAAGAAAAACTTTTCCAAATAGAACTCAACAACTTTAGAATGGGATAAAAGCTTATCCCAAAAAGAAGCTGTAACTCAATAAGTCAGCATCAGAGAGAATTTGTTTGCTCACTACATCTAGAGTCACTTGCAGCTCCTGTGAATTCTAATACTTACGTGTGGGAAGCTTGCAGCCCCCGCCGCCGCCTCCCTGGGGCACCATCAGTCACTGTCCAGGGCCTTCCTCCCTGGCCAACATGGTGAGGGATGACCTCATCTCTCTTTGGAAATGAGAGGAGTCCTTTTCCAATGCCGAGGGTCTTCTACTTCCTAACAGGCCCATCAGGGTTTTGGCAGTTTCTGAAGGCATTCCTTTGCCCAGTGCCCCTATTGCTTGCGCTTGAAGCCCTCTGACTTGCTTCTGTCACTCTGGGATTACCTCACTTTTTCCTAGTGCTGAGGGCTTTGTCATGAGCCTTATCACATAGGCTGCCTTCTTTCCTTATCTAGTTCTCAACTTCATTGTGGTTATTAAAGACCAAATAGGCTCCACCAACCACTTGACTTATTTTGGTTTGTGGGCCCAGTTGGAGTTTCTGAAACTTTTCCCCATTATCTGGAGCTGACTGATAATAAAATCCTGCCTTAGGGTTATTTGGAGTGCCTCTTCAAGCTGAACCAGCAAAGCAGCTGAGTTCTCATCAGGACCTTGACTGTTAGACCTGAACCTGTCTTAGCTTGTAGGTTTAGACATCCCTTGTGTGGAAAACAGTAGCTCTGTCTTTTCTATCAAACAGGAGAGCCTCCATTTTGGATTCTAGCCCATCCTATATGCACCTCAAGTCCCACCAAATTATGAGAAATGCCTGCTCAGTTTAGACTCTGGGACATGGCTAACAGCTAAAGATAACTTATCAGTAGCCAAGGACTTTCAGAACCTTATACCCCCACTTTCCCTCCCTTAACAACTCTGCTCAGTAATCCTTTGTGCTGCCTAAATTAGCCAATGGGGGTAGATTGTAAACCTGCAAAGCCACTAATGGGGAAAAATGTCAGCTGCTTCCTGCATGAGGGATAAAGGGGGCAACCCTCCTTTGTCCTGCACACCCGCTACCTCATCGCTGGGGTATGCTTGCACCCTTTTGCAAAAAGAAAAGCCTTGCTGAGATTTGTAGAGGTCTGAGTGCTTTATTATCTTCACTGACAAATTGAGTCTGGGGGTTTATTCCTATCATATACCAGCTAAAATGTCCTTGATCTATTACATAACTTTCATTTGACTGCTCCACCTGCTGTGTTGTAATCCTACTCAGGCCCCTCTTGGGACCCAAATGATGCAGCAGCTGACTGCTTATCAGAGGGTGAAGGTGTGAAGGCTTCGTTGTTAGCCTGCTTTGCAGACCTTGTTATCCTTTTCCTGTCTACTGCTGTGCAGCAGGAGACCAGGGTGAACTGGATACTATGCCGGGTCAGATCAAAAGCCATTGTTAGGGTCCGGAAACCATCAGCAAACTTTTCAGCAGCCTCAGTGAATCTACTCAGTTTTTCCTTGACCTCCTGATTGTCCATAAATGGAAAGGGACTTGCACCCACACAGTACTGTCAGCGCCTGTCAGTTCTTGAAAGGGTAGAGCAGTGGCTGGCTTAGATGTCAAGTTCCCTGAACTACATAGCAAGACCTTGTCTCAAAAGTAATTTTTTTAAGGTTGTAGAATCCTAGCAGGCCTGTTCTGAGTTAGTCCCTGACCCATTAGTGGGTCCCTGACAAGGCCATTTTCTGAGAGTTCCAGAGCCTTTCAGGAACTGTCATGACCTGGTGAGGTTGAATTCTTTATGAACGGGTCACAGAAGCCTTACAGAGCCTTTCCCTTCGTTAGTTTCACATGAAACCTGAAAGGGCCCCCTCTAGATTATCTATAATCCACTTAAGCTTTTACCAAAGCGTCCCCTGATAAAGCTGAATTCCCTGGGGGCTGGACATCTCCAGCCCTGTGTGGGCTCATGCATCACTTTCCCTTTTGGATCTTAGAGTCTCCCTATGTCCACAAAGAGTCCATACAACCAGGAGGCCTTGCTTGGATTCCTGTTTAGGGAGGGTAGCAATCATCGTGCCAAACAGAAGCCCAAAGCTGGACAATCTCCCTGCAGATGTGGCTCTCCGCCCCTGAGGTGAAGCAACAGGCATTTCCACAGATGATATTCCAGTAACTGGCAGTCTACAGAGAAAACAAGACCTGTGCCTAGAAAAACCTCATTCCATCAAATCAAGCCCCAAAGCATATAACTGGTGAGAAAATTTCAAAATAAAAATCAGGCACTAGCTAAATTCAGTCAGCAAATACAGGTTACACATCTTTTTAGATTAGGGACATAGACTT
>RJWM01034831.1:0-19389 GCA_004363535.1 Dasyprocta punctata | reverse complement strand
AAAAAAAAAAAAAAAAAAAAAAAAAAACAGGGCTGGGAGTTTGGCTCAGTGCCTTAAGCGCCTGCCTTGGCAGGCACGAGGTTGTGAGTTCAATCCCCGGTGCCGGAAAAAAAAAAAATCCTAAAACTTCACATGTAAGATACAAACTCAGTGACCTGCTGATTGTAAAATTTTGGTGGGTGTTCACAGTATAATTCTTTCAATTTCTCTGCATTTTGGGATAGTTTCACAATTAAATATTAGGGGCAGGGAGGCAAGAACTTTTTTTGTTTTTGGTACCAGGGATCAAACTCATGACCTCACACTTGCCAGGTAGGAACTTATGCCACTGAGCTAACTCCCTGATCCTGAGGCAAGAACTCTTGTATGGGTGGAGTATGGTGGTGCACACTTATATTCCCACCCCTCACTGAGGAGGCTGAGACAGGAGTATCAGTGAGTTCAAGGTCAGCCTGGGCTACATAGTGTGTTCAAGGCCATCCTGCACTACACAGAAAAAACAAACCAGCAGGCTGGGAGTTTGGCTCAGTGGCTTAAGTGCCTGTCTGGCAGGTGTGAGGTTGTGAGTTTGATCCCCGGTGCCACAAAAAAAAATAAATAAATAAATAGAGAGGGATCAATTTAGAAAAAAAAAACCAGCAAAACTCTTGTATGCTCAGTATGTTAGTATTTTTTTTTTTTTTGAGACAGGGTCTTGCCGTGTAGTCCAGGCTGGTTTTGAACTCTCTGTGTAACCCAGGTTGGCCTGGAATTTGAGCCAATCCTCCTGCCTCACCCTCTCAAAAGCTAGTATTACAGGCTTGTGCCATCATGCCCAGCTTTGTATACCCATTACCTGGGTGCACCAATTGGTTATATTTTGCCATTTTTGGTTTGTTTTTTCTGACAGGGTCTCACCATGTAGCCAAGACTGGCCACCAACTCATGACCCTGTATTGGAATCAGTGCCAGGATGTCAGCCTTGCACTCCCACATTTATACTCATCAAGGGCCATTTGGCAATAATTTGCATACATCATTCACCATTACCTGTTAATACTTCAGCGTTCATCTCCTAAGAGTAGGATACTTTATCCCCAGACACCACTACTCCACACTGATTATTGAACCCAGGGCCTTCACACTAAGGTACGTCCCCAGCCCTCTTTGTTATTGTTAATTTTGAGACAGGGTCACGCTAAAATGCCCAGGCAAGCCGGGCATGGTGGCACACAACTATAATCCCAAAATTTGGGAGGCCGAGGCAGGAGCATTGTGGTGAATTTGAGGCAAGCCTGAGCTATAGGGATTTTAAAGCCAGCCTGAACTACATAGGGAGACCCTATCTCCAAAATCCTAAATAAATAAATAAATAGCCCAGACAGGACTCAAACTTGAATCCTCCTGCCTCAGTCACCAAAGTGCTGGGACTGCAAATGTATGCCATTGCACATGGCTGGATACTGTCTTACATGATCACAGTATAAAATTCAGAAAACTTTTTGAAGCCGGGCGTGGTGGTGCATGCCTTTAATCCCAGCACTTGGGAGGCTGAGGTAGGAGAAGCGTTGTGAGTTCGAGGCTGGCTTTGACTACAAGCAAACTCGAGGCCGGCCTGAGCTACATAGTGCAAACCTGCCTTAAGGAATCAGGGCTGGGAGTTTGGCTCAGTGGCTTAAGCACCTGCCTAGTAGGTGTGAGGTTATGAGTTCGATACCTGGTGCCACAAACAAAAAAGCCTAGAGTGCTTTTGGAATTACAGGTTTGTGTCACTGGGCCCGGCAGACAACCTTTTTTTTTTTTCAGTAGTGGGGATTGAACCCAGGCCCTCACACATGCTAAGTACAGAAGTGCTCTACCACTGAGCTACCTTTCAAGCCCGATTATTTTTTCCAAACTCGATTTTATTTTATTTTATTTTATTTTCGCGGCACCGGGGATCGAACTTACAACCTCGCATCTGCCAGGGCAGGCGCTTAAGCCGCTGAGCCAAACTCCCGGGCCTGGATTTTTGAGGCAGGGTCGCACTATGTAGCTCAGGCCGGCCTTGCGCTCGCGTTGTAGCCCAAGCTGGCCTCGAACTCACAACGCTCCACCTACCTCAGCCTCCTCACCACCACACCCGGCTCCAAACCCGATTTAAAAAAAAAAAATTTAATATTTGAGTCCTCTTTTTTTCAATGTTCCTGGAACAGGACGTATTCTGCACATTTTTGCTCACAACTACTTTTTAAAATTTTTCCCTCAGTGACATTATTAAGTATAATTTTGCTTTACTACTCTTGCTTTATATACTTTTTTTTCAGAAATGGTGTTGGTGTGCAATTCAGACTGGCCTTGAACTCACTACCTATGTAGCTCAGCCTGGCCTCAAACTTGCAGCAATTCTCATGCGTCAGCTGAGATTACAGGTGTGCGCTATCAAACCCGGCTCCTGTTTCTTTTTTTTTTTTTGCGGCACCGGGGATCAAACTCACAACCTTGAGCCTGCCAGACAGGCTCTTAAGCCGCTGAGCCAAACTCCCGGCCCTAGTTTTTTGAGGCAGGGTCGCACTATGTAGCTCAGGCCGGCCTTGCGCTCGCGTTGTAGCCCAAGCCGGCCTCGAACTCATAACGCTCCTCCTACCTCAGCCTCCCGAGTGCTGGGTTTAAAGGCGTGCGCCACCACGCCCAGCTTCCTGTTTCATCTTGATTTGAAGTATTTTGGAGGTAGAATGAGGGACAAAATTCCTCTCACTTGTCTGAGTTCCATTCTTACTGAATATTACAGGAAATAATTGAATGTCAAGAAGTGGATGTCAGCTGGGCGTGGTGGAGCACGCCTTTAATCCCAGCACTCGGGAGGCTGAGGTAGGAGGAGCGTTGTGAGTTCCAGGCCCGCTTGGGCTACAACGTGAGCGCAAGGCCGGCCTGAGCTACATAGTGCGACCCTGCCTCAAAAAAAAACCAGGGCCGGGAGTTTGGCTCAGTTCCTTAAGCGCCTGCCCTGGCAGGCGCGAGGTTGTGAGTTCAATCCCAGGTGCCGCCAAAAAAAAAAAAGAAGTGGATGTCAGTCAGGTTGGATGTCAGTCAATCAATCTTTGTGACACTTTCTCTTCCAACATACTTGGAAGGGACCTCTCTTCTCTTAGAGCACTACGTTACCCTGATGGTTAACTATATCCCAGAGACAACTCTTGGTGGTGGGGGGGGCAAGATGTGATATAAACCGGGTATGATGGTACACACCTGTAATCCCAGCACTCAGGAGGCTGCGGCAGGAGGATCGCCATGAGTTCGAGGCCAGCCTGGACTACACAAAGAGACTCTATTATAAAAAATAAACGAACAAGGGCTGGGAATTTGGCTCAGCGGCTTAAGCGCCTGTCTGGCAGGTGCGAGGCTGTGAGTTCCATCCCCGGGTGCCGCAAAAATAAATAAACAAACGAACAAAGGGACGGAGATTTAGCTCAGTGCCTCGAATTTGCCTGGTAAGCGCAAGGGGGTGAGTTCGATCCACCGTACAAAAAAAAAAAAAAAAAAAACCACGATCGAAAAAAGTGGATGTTATCCGAGCGCGGAGGTGCACGCCTGTTATCCTAGCACCCTGAAAGGCTGAGGCAGAAAAATCACCCACTAATGTCTTGGCTAATTTAGCGATTTTGCTCTGTCTTGAAATAAAAAAATTAAAAATGGGAACTGGGTGAGAAGCCCTGGATTCAATCCCCAGAACCGTTAAGGGGGGAAAACGTTTGTGAAAACTTCTACATGAGCCTTTGGGAGAAAGATTCTGTTTCGGTAACCTCAAGGAATTTTGAACTATAAAAGATCCGCAGCAACTCCCTACTGCGCATGCGAGTTTAAAGAGCCGCTTAACGCAATTTTACTTGTAAGGAAATGGGCGGTCCATTATTTTTAGCAGGCCAATGAAAAACTTCCAGATTACCCTTTTTCTATTGGTCAACAAGAACCAATTAGAAGCGAACTGTCCTTTAGCGGGCGTCTGACTGTAGCGCGCCGTGACGTAACGCGAGGGGTCGACTGTTGGGACCGAGCGGAGCCAATGAGGAAAGTCAACGGGCAGGTTTGCCTGTTCGCACGCCCCACCCTCGGTCGCTGCTGGAGGAAAGTTTCTCCTAGAGGAGCTAGAGGAGCGAACATGGCAGCGCGTAGGTGGCTTTGGTGTGCCTCAGCGACCGCGGCGGTGGCGCTGCTGCTCATTTACCAGGTTCCCTCTGCCTCTGCCCAAAGAAAGAAGGAGGTAAGGATGCGGTTCCCAGCAACAGGGGCTTTTCCCAGTGTGTGGGACTTAAAATGAGTCTGTTCACTCTCTGTGCCCTTTCCCCTCCAGTTTCTATGTCTTTGGCGTCTTTAATTCATGTATTTTCCGAGTTGTTGGCTCCTCAGGAGGAGGAGGAGCTGTAACTCCTCGTCTTCTAAATATGTAGAATCAAAGTAGAGTAGGTTGTAATCTGGCTTCTATAGGCCTGGAAATGTGCATAGCTACAAGTTTTGTCGCTTGAGTTTGGACCCCATTGGATGTTGGGTATGAGGAATTCGATTTTAGGTCCAGAGAATAGAATGAATATAAGGGTCTTTACGCTGCTGGCAAATTTAACTCTCTCATAGATGTATAAGAGGTGCCTGTTTTCTAGCATTTTCTCATAAGGAGGGTGAGAGTTAGACCACAGTAAAATAATTCCAGATTTATTACACTCTCCAAATAGTCACTCAACAAATATCAAGCATGCTAGACACAATTCTCGGTGCTTGATGTGCATAAATGAACACAGCTAAGTAATTACTCCTGGTGGAAGTTACAGGCTTTAGGAAGTGAAGGTACATTATTCTTTACTCAACGTTAAGCAGTCCCAGCAGACGAATTTTAACACTGTGTTTTGAAATATTTGTGACCAATAGTCATATACTTGTAGAGCTTTAAAAAGATAAGTAGCATTATTTATACTCTAATTTTATAGAGAAGAAAAAACAGCCCTGGGTTTACATATTTAAGTATTGCAGGAAGACTAAAGCTCTAGTTCAGTCTTTCTAATGCTATTTCCCGTACATGCTGTGCTTCCTCTGGTACAAAAACCCTGTATGCACACTTGTAAAATAACAGTTAAACATTTCAGATGCTTAACTGGAGCTGAAGTAAGAAGCTATCTTTTTATGTTTCTGTGTATTTGAAGTATTCCATAAAAAGAAAAACTAAGATAACAAATTTAAACAATAAGTTACTTAGATTTAGCAAAAAGTAAAAATTCTGAATTACTAAAGGTATGGTGAAATGATCACTGGAACTAGAACTAGAAATGGGTATTCTTTTTGGAAAGAGTGTTAAGCTATTCTTGTATGAAAAACAAAATGCAGAACAATGCATAATTTTATACTCTAGAAAACTTTTTTAAAAAAAAATATATGCCAGGCGTGGGCCAGGGATGTAGCTCAGTGGCATAAGCATCTGCTTGGCAAGTGCAAGGTCCTGATTTCAATTCCCAGTACAAAAACAAAAACAAACAAAAAAACGTGGCAGGCGTGATGGCCCACACCTGTAATCGAAGAGCTCTGGAAGGCTGAGGCAGGACGATTGCCAATTCCAGCCCAGTCTGGCCAATTTATTGAAACATTACCTCAAGACTAAAAGAACAATAATTGCCACGACCCATGCGGCTCCTGAGGTTCTTGGGGTGAGCGACCCATGCAGTTCCTGAGGTCCTTAGGGTGAAGGACTGCAAGAAGATGAGAAAAATAAAGAAGAGACAAAGCTGGGGTCAGGTGAAGCCCTTATCCTCCTGATGGGAGGAAAGGTACTGCTCAACTACTGTAACATTCATTTACATACTCCCAAGAAGGATGTTAATTTCAAACCCACTTCCTAGCAATTTGCCTGACTGGCCTGGGCCCTTGTCTTCTTGGTGCTGAAACAGCTTGTTTACCTGACTTTTTTTTTTTTTTTTGGTGGCACCGGGGATCAAACTCACAACCTCACGCCTACTAGGCAGGCGCTTAAGCCGCTGAGCCAAACTCCCAGCCCTACCTGACTTGTTTTGAGCTGTCTGTGTTTTCAGAGCTGGTCTTGCTTTAGCCCCACACATGATCAATCTCCAGCTTCAAGGGCTCCCTACAAATAATAATAAAAAGGGCTGGAAATGTAGCTCATGTTGAAGACCCTGGGTTCAATCCCCAATACCACAAAATTAATTAAAAGCTCACGTATGTAATTGTACGTGTATGTATAGAGGGAGCTCTGTAAGGATACATGGCCCAGCCTCACCACACAGCATATGGGTTCAGAAAACAAAACGGTTCAAAAAAGAGGATACATGGCAGTCCCTTAACACTGGCTATCTCTGGGAAGGGACAGTTGGTAGTGTTTATGAAGGAAATGCTTTCAGGTTTTACCTTATATACTGGTATTGTCTGAACTTTTACAATGATTGTTATTGTTTTTTTTTTTTATTTATATGTGGGTTTTTTTTTTTTTGAGACAGGGTCTCACTACATAGTCTGGACTGGCCTTGAACTCACTGTGTAACCCAGGCTGGCCTCAAAGGCAGCGATCATCCCGAGCACTGAGAGTGCTGGGATTACAATCGTGTGCCCCCATACCTGGCTCTCATTATTCATTTTAGGTAAAGAGATGAAGTGTTTGTTTTGAGACAGGGTCTTGTTATTTAGCTAAGGCTGGCCTTGAACTCACTGTCCTCCTGCCCCAGCATCCTGAATGCTGGAATTCCAGGTTTGTGGCACCATGCCTGGCAAGATGGAAAGGTTTTCTAAGACTGTTTACCAGCGAAATATGTTTATTCAATTACTTTTTAACCGAAGTGGAAGCAAAAGTGCCAAGCAGAAAATAGATAATTTTTTTTAAAAGGAAGCAACATTGAAGTGTGTGTATGTGTGTGTAGTGGTACTGGGGATTGAACCTAGGGCCTTGTACATGTTAGGCAAGTGTTGTATCAGCTGAGCGACATTCCTGGCCCTGAGTTGTGTTGTGTTTTTTTGTTTTGTTTTGTTTTGCTTTGCAGTTTTGGTGATTGAACCCAGGGGCACTCTACAGTGAGCTACATCTCCAACCATTTTTTATATTTTGATTTGGGATAGGGTCTAACCAGATTGTCCACACTGATCTCTAATTTGCCATCCTCTTGCTTCACCTCCCCAGTTGTTGGGATTATAGATGTGCGCCACCACTCCTGCCTAAATTGTATATTTTTAAATCATGAATATGGTGGATTTTATGTTATGTAAATTTTACCTCAACTTAAGATTTTTTTAATTTTTAAAGAAATCCTATTTAATTTCCAATCCTTTCATGCCCACTATTCAGACTTGCATTGTTCTTGCAAATACATTGCAGTGATTAACAAGTTGTCCTCTAGTCCACTCTTTATGGTGTTGTCAACATGAAGTCTGAAAACACTTTAACCAATTTTGCGCAGTATTAAAAAGGTTTCTCTAACCTATTTGTGGTCAGAGGTTCTTCTGCACTACTCATCCTGAATTACCTAACTTCCTTGATCTTGGTATACTCTTACAAGTGTCTGCACATGAGAATATCTTTTCTTTTACCCCCTCACCTGAGGGTTCTTACTCTTCAAATCCTACCTGAGTTTTTTGTTTTGTTTTCCTTTTTGCAGTACTAGGGATTGAACCCAGGGCTTTTGCACTGAGCTACATACCCAGCCTTTTTTTTTTTTTTTTTTTTTTTTTTTTTTTTTTTTTTTGCAGCACCAGGGATCAAACTCACAACCTCACGCCTGACAGACAGGCGCTTAAGCCATTGAGTGAAACTCCCAGCCCTAGTTTTTTGAGGCAGGGTCACACTATGTAGCTCAGGCCGATCTTGCGCTCACGTTGTAGCCCAAGCCAGCCTCGAACTCACAACGCACCTATCTACCTCAGCCTCCCAAGTGCTGGGATTAAAGGTCCAGCCCTGTTTAAAATGTTGAGACAAAGTTTTGCTAAATTTCTGAATTGCCCAGGGTGGTCAAAAACTTGTAACCCTGATGCCGCAGCCTCCCAGAGTGTTGGGATTACACACATGTGCCACCATATCCATCTGTGTTTTACATTAAATAATACCTTGTTCCTCAGCCAAACTTCTTGGTTTCCCCAGTTGAATTACATAAATTCTACGTGTCGTATTGTTATCATTTGTATACCAGTCTCTGTGTGTGTGTGTGTGTTACTGGGGATTGAACCCAGGATGTCACACATACTGGTAAGTGGTCTACCACTGAGCTGTATCCCCAACCCCTTTTTGTTTTTGAGACACCCATAATCCCAGCTACTTGGGAGGCTACAACAGAAAGACAACAACTTCAAGGCCAGCCTGGCCAATTTATGGGTCCCTGTCTTAAGATTAAAAAGGACACTTTTACACATATTGAAATCAAATAATACAGAACAGACTAAGAACAATCAAAACAAAGGATATAAGCATTACTGGACTTCACAACAAGATGATAGTGTGGACAGCTATTTTAAAGGGAGCAAGAGACATTACGGTAGCCATTGTTGATTTTCCTATTGTTGGGTTTTGAAGGCCTGTAATGCTTTCATTCTTTTGTTTTTATCGGTTTTATACTATTGTGTTTTGTTTGAATTCATTGTGTGTGAAGATATGGACAACTATTTTAAAGAAAGCAAGAGATGTTATGGTAGTCATTGTTGATTTCCTGTTCACTTGTTTTGAAATCTGTGTTGCTTGCATTGTTTTGTCCTGATCTGCTTTCTTCTGTTCTGTTTTGTTTTGTTTTATTCTCTTTAAAATAAAATTTTTAAAAAAGTAAAAAAAAAAAAAAAAAAAAAAAAAAAAAAAAAAAAAAAAAAAAAGGACAAAGGACATAGTGGTGCACAAATGCACCACTGGGTTCAATCCCCAGTAGTGAAACAAGTAAAATTAAAAAATATATACTTTGGGATGGAGATGTACCTCTGTGGTAGAGCACTTGCCTACATGTACAAGGCCCTGAGTCGAACCCCTGGCGCCACAAAAAATAATGAAAATACATTCCCTAAATGAATATGATTAAAAGTCACTAGGTATCTTCTTGTCTATTGTTAAATGGAATGCTACCCTAATTAATTTCATTATTTATATCTTTAATATTGTTTTGTTTTTTTCTTTTTTTTAAATATTTTCATTGGAACGTGAACTTACCTATTATTTGTTGAATGCCTTCCACATGCCAGGTACCATGATATACATGCATTATCTGTATCTTCAAATTAACAATCTAGAGTAAGTATTAACCTTTTTTAAAAATGAGGAAATTGAAACTAAGCAAGAAAGATTGAGCCTTGCCCAACGAAGCATAGCTCTGAGGAGCTGAACTGAGGTTCCTTGGCCTGACTCCAAAGCCTGTGCTGTCCGTAAGGCCACAGAAGTTTTCTTTTGCAGTGACTGATTTTACTTCTGTGGTGAGTTACTTTCCCCCTGTGGTACAAGCGAAGTTGTTTGCGCTCAAATCTGGTGGTGTCTTAGGGAGGCAATATGATAAAAATGAAAAAAAGGTCTTTGATAAAATTATTCATATTTCTTGACTGCTGCTGAGAATCTATAGTAATGAGGTAAAATGAAATATGGAAAAGGGTGAGTGCACAAAATGTAGTGAAATAATAAAAGTGGTCATAAATACTACTACTACTACTGCGAATGGTCATAAATGCTAGGATTGCAGTGTTTCCGTCTTCTTATTTTTCAAGAATGCCCTACAATATTTTAAAGAGAATGTGCCTTAATTCAACCCCAGTGACCTTTAGTACATTATTGTGTCTCATTTTCCTTATCGATGGAATGGGAAAAATGCATATTTATGTCTTTTGCTGTACTAGAGATCAAACCCAGGGGGTACTTTACCACTGAGCTACATCTCTAGCCCTTTTTGTATTACTTTATTTTTATTTTGTTGTTACTAGTAGTGCTAATAGTACCAGTGATTGATCCCAGGTTCTTTGCGCTAAGCTATATCTGCAGTCCTTTGTTTTTTGAGAAAGATTCTCCCTAAGTTGCCCAAGCTGGGTTGGAACTTTTTTCATTGTTTCATTTTGTTTTTTGAGACAGGATCTTACCTTGCAGTTCAGGCTAGCCTTGAATTTATGACCTCAGCATCCCAGAGTGCTGGAATTACAGTGATGTGCCGCTGCCCCCCAGAAAAATGTCTTTCTTTGACTTTTGTGAAATTAAATGTGATGAACTCATTCCATAAATTACCTAATGAAGTACCTTGCAGAAGATGTTAAAGCCAGCTGGGTGTGGTGGCACACGCCTTTGATCCTAGTACTCGAGAGGCTGAGGTAGGAGGAGTGTTGTGAGTTCGAGGCCAGCTTGGGCTACAATGCGAACACAAGGCCGACCTGAGCTGCATAGTGCGACCCTGCCTCAAAAAACTAGGGCCAGGAGTTTGACTCAGTGGCTTAAGCGCCTGTCTGGCAGGTGCGAGGTTATGAACTCGATCCCTGGTGCCCCCCCCATAAATAAATAAATAAATAAATAAATAAATAAATGTTAAAGCCAGGCATGGTGGCTCATGCCTTTGTGTTTTCAAAAATAAGATCATCTGCAAGGAGGCTATTACTGGAAGAAGCTCCTGTTATGTTGCTTTGAGAACTGACACATGAAAATATCCCAGGTATAAAAATCTTGTAGTTGTTTTTTTTTTGTTGTTGTTGTTGTTTTTTGAGATGGGGTCTTCCTGTGTAGTTCAGGCTGTCCTTCAATTCATTTGTGATGAGCCTCCTACCTCAGCCTCCTAAATGCTGGGACTACAGGCTTGCAACACCATGCCTGGCTAAAACCCTGTAGTTCTTTAGAAGATATTTTACTGCAAAGTAAAGTCAATAGACTCTACAAAACAAATTGAGCTGGGCATAGTGGTGTTTTCCTGCAATTCCGCACTCATGAAAGCTGAGGCAAGAGGATTGCCATGAGTTTGAGACCAGCCTGAACTACATAGTGAGTTCAAGGTCAACCTGGACTACATAGCAAGATCGCCTCAAAGCAAACAAAACAAATTGAGACTCTTCCCCAAAAGAATCTTAAGGAAAAAGTGACAATTATGTATTTTAGCTATATCCAAGAAGTAGGTGACCTGACAGTAGAAACAGATGGCATTTAGGAATTAAAAATGCTCTCTTCTCTGCCTACTGTTTGTCTCCTTCAGTAATTATTTGCCAATTATGTTTCCAAATCTGTTTGGTCTGAGTCTTAATTTAAGGATAAAGTTGGAAGTATATTACTTACCCGGAAATTATATTTTAATAACATGAAAACTGATAAATTATTAGGAAAGCTAAAAATATGAAGAATTTTTAAGAATAAACCCTGGTGGTCTAAAATGAAGATATAGATAAATATGTTTTAGAAGAAAACGAGGTACATTTCAGAGGAATTTAGACTGGTCCTGTATAGCTTTATCTGAAATTCAAAATAAATCTAAATGGCAGGATCAGTTTTAGCTCTAACTGTTAACAGGTTTGTAAGCAGGATATAGAAGCTCAAGATTGTAGTGCCATCTCAGTACTAAGGCAGGAGAATTGAGAATTCAAGCCTGGGCAGCTTAGGACTGTCTCAAAATTTAAAAAATTAAATAGCCTCCTGTGCTCCTTTTTTGATGAGTGAGTGATATTTAGTAACAGTAGGGGAATTTGTAGTTGTTAAAGGCTTGACCTACTTTGCTAGAGCTAATCAAGATAACAGTTTTTGTTTTTGTTTTTTGGTACTGGGCATCAACTCACAACCTCATGCTTGCCAGGCAGGCGCTGTGCTACTGAGCTATGTCCCCAGCCCCAAGATAACTATTATATAAGCAAATAGAAAAAAATTAAACTGTTTCATTACTCTGTTTGTTTGTTTGTTTTGGCAGGACAAGGTCTTACTGTATAGTTTAGGCTGGTCTTGAACTGGCTTATGTAACCCAGGCCAGCCTCGAATTCACAAGATCCTACTGCCCTAGCCTCCCAAATGCTGAAATCACAGGTGTACATCACCACACTCAGCCTCTTTTGTGCGTTTTTGAGGTAGTGGGAATTGAATCCAGGACATTTGTACTGAGCTACATTCCAAGCACTTTCTTTGTTTCTTGGTGCATGTTTGCAGTACCAAGCACATTATTTTTTGAAAGAGGGTTTCACTTCATTGCCCAGACTAGCCTCCAACTTGCAATCTTCCTATCTCAGCCTCCGAGAGTGCTGGAAACATAGGCCTATGCCGTCACACCTACTTGTTGATTCTCTTAATCCATTGTAGTCCTAAATTTTTCTAACTCTTGATCATTACTACCAGGATTAGAGATATTAATTGACTTCCTATTAATGGGATGATTTTTCTTTTTCTTGTTTTTTTTAATGGCACCAGAGATTGAACTCACAGCCTCGCGCCTGCCAGACAGGTGCTTAAGCCCCTGAGCCAAACTCCCAGCCCTAGTTTTTTGAGGCAGAGTCGCACTATGTAGCTCAGGCCGGCCTTGCACTTGCGTTGTAGGCCAAGCCAGCCTCAAACTCACAACGCTCCTCCTACCTCAGCCTGGGATTAAAGGCGTGCCCCACCATGCCTGGCTATTTTTCTTATTTTTGAGACAGGGTCTCACTATGCAGTCCTGGCTGGCCTTGACCTCACTGTGTAGCCAGGCTGGCCTCAAACTCATGGCATTCCTCCTGCCTCAGCCCAGCTTTAGTGGTATTATTTTTAGAATACATGCTGCCAAAGTGAGGACTGGTGGATGATTTTTGATTTATAAGGTGTCTTTATTTTTATTTATTTATTTATTTTTTGGTACTGGGGATTGAACTTATGACCTCACACCTGCCGGGCAGGCGCTTAGGCCACTGAGCTAAATCCCTGGCTGGAATGATTTTTGAAAGCCATGCTACTATCATATTCAGTTGCGTTACTGTTTTTTATTTTTTTTGAGCAGTTGAAAATAGACTAATATACTTCAAGTAAAAGAGAAATCATAGATTGGAAATGTTAGCTGTAAGCTTGTGGTTTGTTTTAAATAACTTTATCTGATGTAAATTAAAAACTTTGTATCAGTATTTTTTTTAATGTGTAAACCTACCAGTGGTAGCCAGGCATGGTGGTGCACACCGTAGTCCTAGCACTTGGGAGGCTGAGGCAAGGGAATCGCTGCAAGTTCGAGGGCAGCCTGGGCTACATAGTGAGTTCAAGGCCAGCTGGAACTACATAGCAAGACCCTGTCTCAAAATACAAAAACAGAAAAACTACCAGTGAAAAAAGTGTTTACAATAGATGGAATTTGATTTCAAGTCAGTTCTTTTTTGTTGGGTTGCTGAATAGTTCTCTTGATAAACCTCTTTTCCATATCAGAGTCCTTAAAAATCTGTTTGTAACTAATAACTTTAAAGTATTAAATAGGAAATAGAATGACCTAAAAGACACTAGTGAAATTTTAAGTTTTTCATTTGAAAATTGTGACTTAGGGAGATAAAAGAATATCAAGCAGTTGAATAGTGTGACTAGTATGGAGGTATCAGAGGAACCAAAATTTTTATCTTTTATGGGGGAAGCTGGGGATTAAACCCAGAGTGCAGGGATTATAGGTGTGTGCCATTATGCCCAGCTAAAAGAAAGCTTTCAGTAACTTGTACCTGTAATCTAAGGTACTTGGGAGGCTAAGGCAGAAAAATTTCCAGTTTGAGGAGAGCCTGGGTGACATAGTGAAACCCCTGTCTCAAAACAAAACCAAACAACAAAAGCCAAGCTGGGGTGGTACACTCCTGTAATTTTAGCGCTCTGGGCAGGTGAGGCAGGAAGATCATAAGTTTGAGCCCAGCTGGAGCAATTTAGTGACTTGGTGAGATCCTGTTTCAAAAAATTTTAAAAAGGATTGGGTATGTAGGTCAGTGGGAAGGCCTGGGCTTCAGACCTCAGTCCCCCACCCCCACAAAATAACAATAGCAGGGCTGGGGATGTGGTTCAGTGGTAGACCTCTTGCTTTGCGTGCACAAGGCCCTGGGTTTGATCCCCAGCACCACCAAAAAAGAAAAAGTTTCAACTAACATTCAATTAAAAGAGAAATTCCTTTATAAAACTATGTAATAAGGAAGGTAAAAGAAGAGGCTCATGAAAGAAGTGTCTAAGAATTAAGACAGTTTGAGTTATCTAGAACATTACATTCTTCAACCTCCTCTGGGACGACCAGGGGATAATTTCTTATAAAGAACTGTATTTTTTCCTATTCATCATTTGAATCACTTGATGTTTATTTAATCTTTCTGTGTTATACATAAAAATTTATATAACATGGCCGGGAGGTTAGCTCAGTGGCACAGCACCTGCCTGGCAAGCTTGATGTGAGTTCGATTCCTGGTACTAAAAAAATTTATATAACATGTATTATCTAACCATAAGAATTAGAATATAGAGCTGTACCCAGGCATGGTGTCCCATACCTGTGATTCCACCACTCAGGAGTCTGAGGCAGGAAGATTGCTTATGAGTTCAGGACCAGCCTCAGTTACATAGCAAGACCTTGTCTCACAATAAAAGGGGTTGGAGATGTAGCTCAGTGTGAAAACCCTGGGTTCAATCCCCAGTACCACAAAAAATAAAAGGAATAAACATCAATTGGAAGTAAACTAAAAATAGAGAACAATGAACTTGTTCACCATAAGAGATAATTAATGTTAACATGCATATATAAATCCAGAAGGTTATTATACATGTGTATCAAAAAAACATATATCTGTATTTTTTGAGACAGGATCTCCCTGTGTAGTTGAGGCTGGCCTTGAACTTGCTATGTAGCCCAAGCTGGTCTCAACACTTGACAGTCCTCCTACCTCAGCCTCCTGATTACTGATATTGCAGGCTTTTTAAAATTTATTTATTTTTTTTTGCGGCACCGGGGATCGAACTCACAACCTCACGCCTGCCAGAGAGGCACTTAAGCCACTGAGCCAAACTCCCGGCACTAGTTTTTTTGAGGCAGGGTCGTGCTATGTAGCTCAGGCCAGCCTTGTGCTCTTGTTGTAGCCCAAGCCGGCCTTGAACTCACAAGGCTCATCCTACCTCAGCCTCCCAAGTTCTGGGATTCAAGGTGAGTGCCAACACTACTGGCTTGATATTGCAGGCTTTCACCACCATGCCCAGCTCAGATTTCACTATATGTAGTCACTTGTGTCTTTTGTTTTTTGTTTTTTTGGCCTTCATTGTACTAATCATATTTATTTATTTATTTTCAAATTCATTTTATTTCAAGCAGAAAAAAAAGTTTCAGAACATGTCCATCAGGGGGCAACAATGGTACATACATTGAGCATTGTCATCCCCAAATCATTCACCCAGAGCACAAGACATCTGCATTCAATTGTCCAAACAATACCAGCACGAATCTTTCTCTTCAGTGAACTCAGAGAAATCAGCAGTATAACTCTCTTAACTATTTTTTATATACATATGTATATACATATACATATGTTGTTTCTTTCAGCTTTTCACACTAGTGAGATGATATGATGTTTATACTTGTGTGTCTGATTTTTTTTTTTTTTTTTTTTTTGCGGAACCGGGGATTGAACTCACAACCCCGCGCTTGCCAGGGCAGGCGCTTAAGGCACTGAGCCAAACTCCGGGCCCTGGTTTTTTGAGGCAGGGTCGCACTATGTAGCTCAGACCGGCCTTACGCTCGCGTTTTAGCCCAAGCCGGCCTCGAACTCACAACGCTCCGCCTACCTCAGCCTCCCGAGTGCTGGGATTAAAGGCGTGCGCCACCACGCCCGGCTTTGTGTGTCTGATTTATTTCACTTATGAGTATGGTCTCAAGTTGCATCCAACTACGTATAAGTCTCCAGTTTATTCTCCTTTGTGACTGAGTAGTACTCCATTGTATAAAAATACCACATCTTTTTTATTCATTCCTCAGTTTTATTCATTCTTCATTTAGGTTGTTTCCAAGATCTGGCTATTATAAACTGTGTTCCTATAAACATGGGTGTGTATATATCGCTATGGTATGATGTTTTTAATTCTTTGGGGAAGATACTCAGAAGGAGAATAGTTGGGGTGAATGGGACCTCTAGTGCTAGTTTTTTGAGGACACTCCACACATTTCCACAGAGGTTGCACCAATCTGCAGTCCCACCACCACTGGAGAAAGGTTCCTTTTTCCCCATAGCCCCTCCAGCATTTGTTATTGCTTGATTTCATGATAATAACCATTCTTTCTGGGATGAGGTAAAATCTCAGTGTTGTTTTAATTTGCACCTCTCAAATGACTAGTCACTTGGGTTTGTTTGTTTGTTTTGTTTTGTTTTGTTTCTTTGGTACTGGTAATCAAACTCAGGACCTTGCACTTGCCAACCAGGTGCTGTGTCACTAAGCTAAGCTGTATCACTGGCCCCTAGTCATTTGTTATATGATGAAATTCCGTATTATGAAACCTACCCTAGACCTACTGAATTAGTTTTATTTTGGGATGAAACCTAGAGGTCTTTGTGTGTATGCGTTGGGAGGAGGGTACTGGGAATTGAACCCAGTGCTTCACACTAAGCTATACCCCCAGCCCTATTTAAATTGTTTTTCTTTATTTTAAGACAGGTTCTCGCTAAATTGTTTGTCTTCTGCCCCAGCCTCAGAGTGCTGAGATTATAGGCATGCGCCACCATAATTAGCCCCAAACCCCACCTACTTTTAGCTAATTAGAAGCATGTTGAAAAAGCAGACTTAGTGACACATGTTTCTAATCCCAGCACTCAGGAGGTTGAAGCAGGAAGGAGGACTGCTGAGAGTTTGATGCCAGCTTGGGCTACATAGTGAGTTCAAGGCCAGCCTGAAAAGTATAGCAAAACCCTATCTCAAAAACAAACAAAAAACAAAGCATGTTGAGTATGTATCAACTCCCCATGATATAATAAAGAAAAAAAACAGAGCCAGGCATGGTGATGCATGGCTGTAATCCCAGCACTTGGAAGGCTGTGGCAGGAGGATCACCATGAGTTTGAGGCTAGCCTCAGCTACATACTGAGACCCTGTCTCAAAAAACCAAAGAGAGAGAGAGGTGGCGGGGGAGGGAGACAGAGATTGTTTTATTGAGATGATATGGTTAATATAGAATATATAAAACTGTGAATCCTTGAGGTGTTTTGTTTTTAGGTTTTTTTTTTTTTTTTTTTTTTTTTTTTTTTTTTTTTTTTTTTTTTTTTTTTTTTTTTTTTTTTTTTTTTTTTTTTTTTTTTTTTTTTTTTTTTTTTTTTTTTGGCTTTTTTGAGACAGAGTTTCACTGTAGTCCAGGCTGGCCTTGGAACTCACTGTGTAACCCAGCCTGACTTCAAACTCATGGTGATCCTCCTACCTCAGCCTCCCAAGTGCTGGTGTTACAGGTGTGTGCCACCATGCCTGGCATAAATACTTTTTAAAGCTTTACTTTTAATAGTTCCAAAGAAGAATCTGTGATGGTAAATAAAATAGCCAAATCATGTTTGAATTTGCTGGTAGCTGTCAAATTTAATTTGAAAGTAGAGTAAAACTAATGACATCTTTAAAATATAGAAAGAATATTTAAGAAATGTTCAGTGTCACTGGCCATTAGAAAAATGCAAATTAAAACAATTCAACCTAGCTCTTCCCTCTCTAGGTACCTCCCCGAAAGAGTTAAAGTCAGCATATTACAATGATACATGCATACTCATGTTTATACAGTGGAAGCTCTATTTACAATAGCTAGTTCTTGGAAGTAACCCATATATCTAGCAACGAATGAATAAAGAAAATATGGTAATTATACAGTGGCGTACTGCTCTGCTATAAAGGATAAATTTGAGTATTTGTAGGAAAATGACTTGAAAACATAATTTTTTTTCCCAAGAATGCATGGGCAGCCTGTTCATTACGTATAGAGGATACATTCACAAATTAAGTGTACAAAATAAATAACTGCACATTTTTCATACAGGATCCATGGCATGAAGACCTAGGAGGGCCTATCAAAGGCTCAAGGCTCCAAACTCCCCTGTCTGCTCTCAGGACCAGGTCTAACTTGGGCAATAAAGGAAATAAATTCCTGGGGCTTCAGGACAAACATTTGGGAAAGTAGGAGGAAATTCTGAAGTTGCAGGGCTTGGGGTTTCTACTCTCTCCTGCCCAGGGAGCAGTGGGGACAGAAGTGGGGGTGTATAAGCCACAGTCAAGTTGGCACAGAGTGGTCTCTAGTTTGGTAACCCACTGGAGGTGGCACATGCAGAAGAAAAGTGTGGCCCCAGGCTGCCCACTCGCGTAAGTCTAGAGGCTTTGGCTTTGTCCCTTTCAACCCACTGAAACCAGCCTGGTGTTAGGAGGGGAATACCATGACACCTATCTTGGTTATTTTTGTTGTTGTTGCTGAGACAAAATATTTGACGCCCAAAATGGAAGAAAGAAAGGTTTGTTTAGCTTACAGTTTTTTGGAGGTTTTAGTTTGTATTTAGCTGGTTTTAAGGCAGGGTTGTGTGGCTGAGGGGCAGCCATTTATGGCAGCTGCAAGCGACAAGAGTGAAAAGGGCAAAAAGGGAAAAAGCAGCCTCCTTCTCTCCCTTATATTGTATGCTGGCTACTTGCCCCTGGGCAGGTGCAGCACTCACACTGCCAATCCCAGCACTAGATGACAAACCAATCACAAATGCTAGACTCAGCCACCTCTGACCCTCCTCATGACTGCATGAGGCTTTGGGGGGACATTTAAACACAAACCATAACATTCCACCCTGGCCCCCCAAAGACTCATGCACATCTTTTATGCAAAAAACATTTTGTCTTTTTTTTTAAGAGTTACCAAAGTTTTACAGGCCTAAGGCCAGTAGTCTGAGCATTTATTAGGAGGATAACAATATACAATATAGCAAATATGGGGGATATACTTCTGCCTTGTTTTTGAAATCCAACTTGTTCTGTTTTGTTTTGTTCTGATTTATTGTTTTGTTTTATTTAATGTTCCATTTTGTTTTTTTTTATTTTATTTGAGCGAAGAAAAACAAAACAAACAAAAACTACAACAACAACAACAAAAAAAACGACATATATAGTAAAAACAACAAGCAAAGGAGACAAGCAAACAACTAGCGTAAATACACAACATTGCAGGTTTACAAAGCCGGAAGATAGAAGCTTGACAATGGTTGCAATTTGTACATCGTTATCTTTAAAATGCTTTCTTACATTAACAGATATAGACATGCAAGATTGATCCAATCATATGAGTATTAATTGTTCCCGCTCAATAACGAATACCTTGAGCAGTGTTCTTTTTAGTTATCTTACATATACACATATACAGGTTTATATCCCCTCTTCCCTTTTCCCTTTCCGCCCATTCCCCTCCCAATTGTCTTTGCTCTTTGAGCTGTTCTCTACCCTTCCACAGTATCCATTGTAGACTCTGAATCACATATACTTTTCCATTTCTTACACTAGGGAGACAATACGGTATT
>RJWM01034830.1:0-19416 GCA_004363535.1 Dasyprocta punctata | reverse complement strand
TTTAACCTATTTTAGTATGATTGTGTTACAACAGATGATATAGGCATCTGCCTTGAAACTAACATGAGGCATCATAGAAATCAATGCTACATTACTATGTATTCCCCCCATTATCTTATCTGTTATTGGTTTTTCAATACTATCTCATTTGACTATATTTGGCCAATTGGTAAGGACATTTAGTTAGAAGACAATAAGACGTACTACAAGGGGAACCGAGGAAGGAAGGTATGAAAAAACAAAGATATAGTTTTATATAAGGGTATCCGTAAGATAGTTTAAAAGTCTATACTACTAAATGCATTAACTGGAGAGAGAACAGTTGATATTCATAAGACCAGATCAATCCTACATGTCTTTACCTGTCAATCTGAACAGCCCCCTTAAAGGTAACAATATACAATGTTGCAACCACTACAAAATTCCAACCATCTACAGTACTAAACCTACAATTTTACAGTATTGGATATGTTGTTGTTGTTTGCTGATCTCTTTAGTTTTTTGTTTCTTTTATGTATGATCATACTTTTATGCTTTATTGGTTTCACTCTGAACCATTTCGCTTGGTTATATTAGATCTGATGTTATGGGTAGTTATTTCAATGACAACAAGAGGTATTCTAAGGGGAAAAGAAGGAAGGAAGAGAAAAGGAAAAAGACATAAATTTATAAATATTCATAAATAAGACAGTTAAAAAAACGTATTGCTAAATACAATAGCTATTGAAAAAGAAAAGTTAATATACCTGAATTGATGAATCTTACATGTCTATATCTGTCAATATCCCCAACCCCTAGGAAGGTAATGATATGCAATATTGTAACTACTGCCAAACTCAACCACCTCAGTGTGTAAACCTACAATGTTATCGTATCAGATCTGTTGTTGTTGTCTGTCTTTTTTGACTTTTATTTCTAGCTTCTGTGGCTATTTTCTCTTAAATAAAAAAAAAAAATACATGGATGCTGAATAGCATATTCCTGAAGTACCAATGGATAACCGAAGAAGTTAAAAGGGAAATTCAAAAAATTCATAAACAAATTAAAATGGCAACCACTTATCAAAATTAGTGATACAGCAAATGCAGTACTGAGAGAAAAGTTTATATTAATAAATGCATACATCACAAAAATAGAAAGATCTCCAAAAAATTCTTGATATACTCAGAAAAGCAATAGCAAAGCAAACCCAACATTAGTTGAAGGAAAGAAATAATAAAGATCAGAGGCTAAATAAATAAAATTAAATTTTAAATAGCTATCCAAAAGATCAGTGAAACAAAGAGCTGGTGCTTCAAAGGGCTAAACAAAATTGAGACACTTTTAGATGGACTAACCAAGAAAAAAAATAGAGATAACCAGATAAATAAAGTAGGAGATGAAAAGGAAATGTTACAATTGATACTAGAAAATACAGACTCGTGAGAAACTACTATGAACAATTATATCCTAAAAACCTGAAAAACCAAAAGAAATGTATAAATTCATGAACATATGCAACTTACAAAAATTGAATTAAGAAGAAATAGAAATTCTAGATATACCAATACTGAATGATGAGATTGAAGCAGTAAAATTTTCTCATCTAAAAATACATGATGACTTCATAGGTGAATTCTACAAAATATTTAAAGAAGAAATAATATCTACTGTAAAAAAAAAATTGAAATAAGAGGAACTCTGCAAGACCATTTATGAGGCCAGTATTACCTTGAGACAAAAACCAGAAAAAGTTATGAGAAATAAAAAGAAAAAAAGAAAAACTACAAACTCATATCCCTCATAAACATAGATAAAATAATTCTTAAAATACTGGTGAACTGAGCCAGGCATGGTACCACATGCCTCTAATCCTGGCACTTAGGAGGTGGGGGTCAGAAGGATAGCCTCAACTTCAAGGCCAGTTTGGGCTATATAATGAGTTTAAGGCCATCTTGGACTATACTGAGAGATCTATTATCAAAAAATATACATACATATACATACATACATACATACATACATACATACATACATACTAGCAAACTGAATTCAGTAACACAACAAAAAGACCATATGCAATGATTAAGTAGGATTCATCCCAGGGTTATAAGGATATTTTATCATATGCAAACCAATGGATGTGATAAAACACATCAATAGACTGAAGAATGAAAACCATATGATCATTTCAATAGTTATAAGAAAAACATTTGGTAAGAGTCAGCATTCCTTTATGATACAAATTCTCAACAAGAGAGATATATAACTTAGAATACTGACAACTGTATTTGAAAAACATACAACCAATATTATACTGAATGGGGAAAACCTGAAAGTGTTTTCTGTAAGAGCAAGAACAAGATAGAAATGCTCACTTTCACCACCACAACTGCCACCACCACCTACCCCAGTACTGGGGATGTAATCCAGGGACACTCTACCAGTAAACTACATCCCCAGCCCTTTTAATTTTGCATATTTTGAGGAAAAGTCTCACTAAATTGAGTAAACTGGCCTTGAATTTGTAACCATTCTCCATCAGCCTCCCAAGGATCTGGGATTACAAGGCATGTGCCACTATCATGTCACCCTTTAATATAATCCTGAAAGACTTAGCAAGAGTAATTATGGAGGAGAAAAAAATGAAGGTCACCTGAATTGTAAGGAAATTAAATTATTCATTTTCAAAGATGAGATGATTTGATACATAGAAATACCTAAATTTTCTATCAGAAAACTGCTAGAGTTGATAAATGAATTTGACAAATTTGCAAAATACAAAAAAGTAGCGTTTTACACTAATAATGATCTTACTTTAAAAGAAATTAAGAAAGTCATACCCTTCATAATAGCTACAAAAATAAAGCATTTAGGAATAAATTAACCAAGGAAGTTAAAGATCTATAAAATTTGACAAAAGAAATTCTAAAGTGAAAAAAAGTGAAAAGGTATCTCACGTACATGAATCAGAAAAAATTGATATTGCTAAAAGGACTATACTTCCCAAAGTGGCCTATGGACTCCACATAATTCCCATCAAAATACCAATGACTTTACAAAAAAAAATCTAAAATTCATATAAAAACACAAAAAAACGAGAATAACCAAGCAATCCTGAGACAAGGTTGCAGGATAGGGAGAAAATGATGATATCACAATACCTGACTTAAAAACATACTATAAAACTATTGTACCCAAAACAACATGGTTCTAGTACATAGTCCAATGAAATAGAATAGAGAAACCATAAATTAGTCTATATTCATGTAGACAGCTGATTTTGACAAACATGAAAAGAACATACTGTTAGAAAAGTCAGTCTCAATGGTGCTGACAAAATTGGATACATATATCTAGAAGAACTAAATCACTTTCTCTTGTCATACACAAAAGTCAAATCAAAATGAATAAAAGATTTAGATATAAATATAAAATACGAAATTACTACAA
Organism: Dasyprocta punctata; assembly: GCA_004363535.1. Lineage (NCBI taxonomy): Eukaryota > Metazoa > Chordata > Mammalia > Rodentia > Dasyproctidae > Dasyprocta > Dasyprocta punctata. The sequence goes on along the minus strand of RJWM01034830.1, from coordinate 15,984 downwards.
GAATAACAGGGGAAATATTGGTATAGGTAGTCATCCTTTAGGTAAGATTCCAAACACAATAAAATTAAAAATGGAAACATGGGATTATATCCACAATCAAGAAAGTTCTGTACAGCAAAAGAAATAATTGACAGAGTTGTCAACCTACAGAATGGCAAAAAACATTTGCAAGTTATTCTTTCAACTATAGATTAATATCTAGACCATATAAGGAATTTGTAAGGCTAAATTAAAAAGTTCAATTATTTTAAAAATAGGCTGAACATATATAAACATTTTTCAGTGGAAGATGCACAAATGGGCAGTAAATATATGAAAAAATGCTTGATCTCACTAATAATCAGGGAAATACATATCAAAACCACAAAGAGATATCCTCTTACCCCATTTTAAATGACTATCATCAAAAAGACAAGAACAAATAAATGTTTATGAAGATGCAGAGAAAGGAGAATTTTATATACTACTATGGGGAACATAAATTAGTGTAGCCATTATGCAAAAAAGTATGCATGTTCCTTTAAAAACTAAAACTGTAACTACAATATGATCCAGAAATTCCACTATTGGGTATAAACCCAAATGAGATGAGATCATTATGTCTAAAAGATACTTAGCTCAGATATTTATTGAAGCATCATTTACAGTAGTTAAAATATGGACTCAACCAAGATGCCCATCAGTGAATGAATGTATAAAGAAAATGTATTATTTATCCACAAAGAAACATTGTCCAGTCATAGAAGAAGGAAACCTTGCTTTTTGCAGTAACATGGGTGGAACTTGAGGTTATTTGGTTAAGTAAAGTCAGTAAGACACAAAAAGACAAATACAACATTTTCATTTTTAGAAACTAAAACTTTGATATTGTAGCAGAGCAGAAGGGAATAGGGGCCACTAGAGGCTGGAAAAAGCATAAAGGAAGGAGAATGGAAACAAATTAAATAGGGTCCACCAAGTCATGGTGAGAAGAGAGGCACTAGTTTTGGTTTTCTATAACACAATAGGGTAAGTATTGGTTAAAACAATCTATGAAATATTCTAAAATACTTTCAAGAGTATGAAGTTTCTAAGACATAAAAATGATTAACATTTGAAGAGATGAAAATGATTATTGCCCTTATTTGATTCTTGAACATGGTATGTGAGTATTTGATTCACATAATATGTCTCCTGAAGGTGCACAAGTATTGTGTCTCAATAAAGAATAAATAGATAAATTATGAAAATTAAAGTTTGGGAAGTGTGCCAGCCAGTAACTGTCAAAACGAAACAAACTAAAGGAAGGCAAACATTTAAGCTATTTATAGTACTCTAGAAAAAAATTCCATTTTTCTTAATGCAAAAAAGAATTTTGTTCTTGAGGCCTAGTATATTCTACCTGACATTCTAGAGAAAGAAATATAATGCCCTACTACCCCAGGATTAATTAATAGTCATAATAATGATCATGACTTTGCAACTTTTTTATGTTCAAATCACAGAAAAAGAACAAAATACTTTCTTATAACTGTAGAACAGAATATATTGTTGATAGTCTTGCCAACGTATAAATAAAAATAAAGCTGTTGGAAAACAGTATATGAAAGAGAAAAGAAGGAAATGATAGAAATAATTATTTCCTTCTTACAGATTTGAAAGTCAAGAGATAACAGGGAAAACTGATGAACCAAAATAAAAGTTTATGGATATTAGTTAAAATTACAAATACAATCAATGTAAGAACTAAAAATTATATAAATGTCATTTTCAGGAGATGAATGTTGGTCTAACTGAGTCAGGTCTTCATCTTTCACACCTGAAAGTTAATAGGCATTATCAAATTTTGAGTCCTGTAACAGAAGCATAAATACATTGTCTTGTCTTTTGGAAGTAATTATCAAAAAAAAACTTAAATGATAAAAGAAACTGAGTTTGGGAATTGGGACTTCAGGAAAGTACAAAGTAAGTGAAGAATGACATAACTTGTATTATTTGTCCTTCATATGTTTATATATATATATATATATATTTTTTTTTTTTTTTTTTTTTTTTTTTTTTTGCAGCACCAGGGATTGAACTCACAGCCTCACGCCTGTCAGACAGGTGCTTAAGTCACTGAGCCAAACTCCTGGCCCTGGTTTTTTGAGGCAGGGTCGCACTGTGTAGCTTAGGCCGGCCTTGCACTCACGTTGTAGCCCAAGCCGGACTCGAACTCACAACACTCCTCTTACCTCAGCCTCCCGAGTGCTGGGACATATGTTTATATTTGATACAAATAATTTTTACACTCTTTTTTATTTTAAAAAGCAAAACAGAAAAAAAGATAGAAATGTCACAGAACTTCAAAAAATAGGAAATTAACACTAATTAATACATTGCATATTATTTTAGAAGTAGTTGTTTAGGTTACAAGATCTAGGCATAGAAAAGATTAAACAATTGAACAATAACAGCACAAACTATTCTGTTTGATGAACTAACAGACATTAGTAATTACTAAGCTATAAAAAAGGATAATCTTGAGGCTTTTATAGGTAAATGGAGGCAACTTGAGACCACGCTCATAAATAAAACAAACTCACATTTATAAATATGATAGTGTCTCCCTAGTGTAAATAGAAATAATAAAAATAAAAAACTGATACAAATAATTTTTGAAAATGTTTTAATGACTGCAAGCATTAAATGTCATAGAAAGAGAAGTGAGTACTTTTAGGATCAGTAGCTGCCCTCTTTCTTGGTACACTATCTCTGCTTCTTCCTGGGGTTGGAAACATCTTCACAGGCATACCCTGAAATATCGCTTTACCAGGTATTCTATCCAGGGAAACTGACACATGAAATTAACCACAACCAGACTGTTGGATTTGACCTACAGTTTGCTGACCTGTGCTCTGGATTAAGCAAATATTTCTCACTTGCATTCTCTATCTTCTGTCACATACACTGCCTACTACTTTCAATCTCTTTTTAAGGATAAATGTGATCATGGTACAGTGTCACTTAAAAACTTTTACTGATAAATTGTTTCTGACCATGACAGAGCAGATCATCTCTGCCTAACTAGATGACATAAAGAACACAGTTGCTTGAGGTTAACAGAGAAAACAAAAATAGCCAGGATGTGATGGGAAACCCCAGTAACAGAAAGTACACCAAGTTGAGAGGCATCTGCTCGTTTTATTTTGCTCCCCCGTGTATTTTTGTCTCCACAGCACAGTGTGCAGAGGCTGAACTGCAGGAAGCAGCATAGGCAGCCTAATCAGTCAGAACTTGAGGGACTAAAATCCCAGAGAAAAGAGAACTTCATGCACAACAGTCTGTTATGGTTTTATTCTCAAGGCAGTGGTTGAGTTCTAGGTTGCAAAAGGCTGAGAATCTCTGAAACCAATTGTTTGGCTTTGAATACTGTGTTGTGCTCTGTGCTTTGCACATGACAAATCTTTATAAAGCAAATAGCTGAGAACCAGAAGGACTGGTCTTTAACTTCATTGTACCTACTGCATCACTGGAAATACCTAATAACTGTACATGAAATAACATTAAAATGAGCCACAGAGAAATTGACACAGAATAATGAAAAACAGACAAACAATAAAATAAAATCTTTATGTTTCCTCAGCATGCTATTCAATAGCATCGTCAGTTCTCCATCAGTTCCTCTGTCTGTTCCTAGTTAATGTTGTTATGGAACAAGCAAGTTCAACTTCTTTACCTGTTTATAAGAGACTAGTCTCATCTTTAAACTCCTCAAAACTGTAATAGTCATTTATGAACTGAAGCCACACATACTATCATACACACACACACACACACACACACACACACATATATATATATATATTGCACTTTGTCTGCAATCTCACATGAGAAAGCATCAAAATACTTTTTGACCTCATAGATCTTATACTACTTTTAAACAATGCCCTTTGTTGACTTCAAGCACCTCCTCAGGCAATATATTTAAAGAATAACTAGTGCACTGAGGCTAACCTGATGCTATTATTTTTGTGTATATTTGTGTTTTAATATTCCCTTTCTGAAAGCAAATGACTGCTTACTTCTGAAGTTCTCTAGCATACACCATTGTGTAAATAGTCTTATGTCTATCACTTTCTAAGATAGGGTGAACCCTGGTTAGCTATACACTTAGGTCTTATTTCAGGAATAAGATCAGCTATTATATCCTTCCATATGCATTTTTCTGTTCTATTCTCACAGTCTTCAATAAGTAGAGCTGTTTTCAGTCATGTTGACACATTATTTTTCTCTTTTCTATGACTTTTATCTCTGCAATGTTTTGGTTTTCTCTTCCATTTCTTCTCAGATCACTGTGAGCTCTGCTTTCATAGCTTCTTCTTCTTTGTTACATGTTCTCTTTTGAAGGCTAGCATGTGTTTTTGAGATTTTCTTAAACAGAGATCAAGTAGCCTGTATTTTGTTAAGCTTGATATTTTTACTCTACCTATTTAATTATTCTTGGAATATATGTTTTTCTTTTGTTTTCTGATTTTGTTGTTTTTCTCTTTTATTTTGCAGTTTATCTTTGCAGACTTCATTTCAGCACTGTGACTATTACTCATCTTCAAGTGTAGCTGGCTGTTTATGGAAGAATGTTGTACAGATGAAAGAGACAAAGCAGTCAGTAGCTTCCACAGCATGTGTGTCTTAAACACTTCACAAGTTTGTTACTGTGGTAAGCAAAGATTTACTACAGCCGCTGAATATGTTTCAAAAAAAATACCTTTCAACAGGATTTTTAGGAACATGTTCACATGACTTCTATAGCAAAAAGACTGTGGAGATGATATGCTCATGTTATGACAGAAATGTGAATATTCAAATCATGCCAACTCATCACAGTCAGTGCATTGTCATTGTTAGCTATTCTGCACCTGTAGCACTACCTCCTTAATACAGATGGTTAAAAACTAAGTAGGAAGACAGCTTGTTGACAAACTGCCTCCTTTGGTACTATTTCCCCGTTTCTTTGTTGGTCCATTACTGCTCATAGAGCTCACCTTTAATGAAAGGTGCTTAGCAAAGTTTGTTTGAGTACAAAGACATTTACTTTAAAGAAACTAATGGGTTATGCTGTGGGTTCAAGGTAGCATTCATGGGTTCTCAGGCTCCTCCTCAACTTTCTTTCAGAGCACATTAGCCAGGTATGCTTACAATGGTAGCTAGTACTTTTTATATAGAGTATTTCCGGTTTATAATCATTATACTCCTTATTATTACAGTTTTTAATGGAGAATTATTAGGAAAGAAGTAGGAAAATACTTTTATTTAGTCATTTTAACCATGAGTCCCAGATAATCTTTCTTAATATAAAATAAATGAAATTTTATTCATTAGTCTATGAAATTGAGGCAAAATTTGGACATAGATATGGGTAAATGTTAGACATTAAAGGACAAATGGGAAAACAGTCAATGCTCATGAGAATGATCAGTACATAGATGTATTTAAAAGGTAGTGTACTGTTACAGTATTCTATAGCCTCGAGAATAGTGTAGGAAAACACAATATTCAAAAATAGTGAATGCTGCTTAGACTCTTAGTTTTTTCATCAACACATCTTGGGCAATATTCTGAAAGGGTCTTAGATTTTCTGCACAAAAAGCATGAGGGGTTTCAACTGACATTTCGAATCATTTCTGTCAAACAGGAGTTTGACTTGGCCCATCATAGCTTTAAACCTTGTTTATATCATATTTTCAGACGAATTTTTCTAAAACAGATCAATTTCATCTATGTTGAAGAGCCATTGAAGCAAATAACCCTTTTTGTGATAATCATAGCAAGAGTTACAGGGAACTCCTCGGGAGTTACAGTTCCTCCTTCGATGTGCTGACCACTCACTTTGATATTGTGCAGATGGGAATAAGTTCCATCTGAGGCTTGGTAAAAGTCCACTATGCTTAGCTTTTAGGTTCTCAAATTCTTAACCTTCCACTGAATGTACATTAAGATAATGTGCACTCAGAAGTTACTTTGGTCCTCTAGCCATTCACTCAAAAGATTTTCCATCCATCATATTTTTCATCACTTGTTGATAATAGTGGAATATATTTGGGCTGTATTTTTCGAGTAATGACTCCATATTTCAGAATTTTCACACTGTCAAGTGATTAATTCACAATGCATTGCAATACTTGTCACTGTCTCACTTTTTCCCAATTTGTAATTATCTCAACTCTGTTTGCACCATAACCTGTAATCCTCCTTACTAGAATTTTCAACATTGCTGTTACTGATAGGTTGGTGTTGATAATACACATTATACTCCTGAAGACTAAATAAGAGCACCTGTAGACTTACACAAAACACAAGGGCAAAGATTAAGTTGACTGTTGCCAATATTACCCCTGTTGGTTTAGGGTGGTGTCTCTCCACATAACTTTCTTATTCAAGGATATGAGAGTACACATGCTCGAGGCTTGAAAGTAAATTTCATAATGCTGCTAATATTAGTTATACTATTCTTCTGGGTCAGTGATCTCAATTAATAATATGAACCAAGAGTGCTGAGTATGTTCCTGAAAGCATTAGAATATTTGATGAAATATGGATACTACTGGCATTACAATAGTTCTTTTTGTATCATAGCTTTCACATAAGGAAAACCTTGACCTCTTGCTCTAAGGAGATAGACTTTGCTTTAATAACTACCTAATTCTCTTCCATATGGTAGCATTTTCTCCTTTAGAAGTTTAGAGATTTACTGCTTAATGCTCTTAAAGTTAGGCCATGGATTGTTATGTTTTTACTTCTATCTGCTTAAATGTGAAGGTTACCCTTGGGGAAGGCCTCTTGGCATCAGTGACATTTAGACAGAAAGCCTCACTGTTCACTCACTTCCAATTTCCTGAATTATTAGGTTCATAGATTTAAACACATATTTCTCCAGTCTTCTTAGCCCAGCATCTTAAACAGGAAAAAGGAACATACTCAAATATTTTTATGATAAGAAAGTGGTCATTATTTGGTATTTGTGACCATGATGCAATAAAATGACAGTAAAATATTCTAGTTCTCTCCTTGAGCTCAAATATGTTTTCAGCAGTCTTAAACCCAAGACCAAAAGGATGGCCTAAGAGTTAATAAGAATCTACTTAGCATCACCATTTACCCACAAAGTCCTTAAAAATCCCACATTTTAGCTTCTAATAGGTCCATGATGTTCCTAAAAGATGAGAATGCATAGGGCATGACTCTACTTACTCCTTCCCAAATACATCCTTTTCCAAATGGGAGTCTATGGTTTTCCTACAAGGGAAAAACGTGATATACAGTATGATTGCTGTTATTATTGAAATACATTTAACTAGGCATCTACTGTTTGGGGAATTTGCAGTGATTGAGTTCCAGTTCATTACTTTCAGAGCTGCTATTGTCAGGGCCTCAAAATCAGTGAGATGGCCTAAACCCAGGTCAGAGAGGCTACGATAGCACAAAGGCAATTATGTTGCAAGAAAAATGTTGTCCACTAATCAGCTGGCAATCAATTACTAAGAAGAGAAGATAACCCTCTCCCCTCTCTCAAGCTCTTCAGTATTAATAGTGCCATCGTGTAATGACTTCAGGCTTGCGCAGGTGCGCGAGAGGACAGACTCTATAGCACACTGCATCGAAGATTAATGAGTTCTGTCAATTTGCCCAGCAGACATCTGATTCCCCAGCTTTCTGTAGCTACTAGTCTTACACTTGCCTCAGGGTTTTTTCCCCCTGAAAAAATTAGCTAGTAATTTAAATACATTCAATAAGCGTACATCTTTAAGGCAGGAAAAAAATACCCTAATTTTGCAATGAAGTATGAACCAAAAAGGCTCTTCATCTGAATATTAACACAGCAAGTGGTTCATAATGGAAGTATTCTTTCAGTCATACTTTATTTTTAGTTGTCGCAATTAGTGATGTACAGGATTCAGAGGCTGTATAAACCTCTCAAAGTGGAATAATATAAACCCAACATCTCTTATAGTTTCCATTTCCTCTGCTGGCCCAGAAACTGAAAAGGGAAAAACTATGTGAGCTCCAATAAGTAATGCAACTGTTTTAAAGCCTCCTACAATATAAATGACTTGACTAAGGAGGATATTTTAGCCCACTGATTTTCTGGGTAAAAGCTATTGTGCTACCCACTTACCCCCCGCCCCATAGGAAAATGCAGGATTGGTCCAGAGAAGCTGGTCACCCAGGCCTATACATTTATGTCAGAACAGGAATTGCCTATAAACTGAAATGAATATCAGGAAATTTGCTGTTACTCCAAATTGATATTTTATAACCCAACTACTGTAAAATCTCATAATCTTTAATACACGAGGTCAATGTACTAAATGGCTATTTTATGATGCTACCTAAAGCCTCCGATTTGTTTCTCATGGGGCCCTGAGTCTTTCTAGTTCATGGCTTTCCCTTGATTGCTCTTTCAATGAGTGTATGGATAAAAGGAGAGAAACATCAGATTCAGAAACATTATTTGTTCCTTTACCTTTCTGTCTCCATTTAATGTCACAATCACCCATCCATGAAATCTTTTTCCAGACTACGTTTATTGGATATTAGATTTTGTTAATTAATTCTTTGTATTAATGTCTTCTGATGCAATGTTATCTGTATCATTTCCACTTTTTAAGCAAAAGATAAAGAAGACAAAGAAAGAAATAAGGAAAAAGAAAAAAGAAAGACTTAGTTCAGTCACAACTTGATTTTCACATAAATGAATTAAAGCCTACCCAAATTGTAAAGTTAAATTTATCATCAATCTATGTTCACTGGGAGATGCTAAATTATTATTTTCTAAAGTAAGAAACAATAGAGCAGGAAATCTTTTAACCTAGAGAAACTATAGTACCCGTGCTTCTTTAAAAAGACAGTCTTCTATCTCCCAAACCACTAATCTTCAAAGTTGAAAATATTCTGAAACTCATATCAGATAGAGACTCTTCATCTAACAGAGGCAAGAGATACCTTATTGAAGCCATGATCTCATACAAGTTAAAAGGGCTGATGTCACCTCACCTTCACTATACAAAGGTCTTACTTCCTCAAATTTTGTTCCTTATACAGTTTTTTCCTACCTTTGCTAATATCTTTTGATTTACCTAGGGGCTCCCCATGTATCTATTATCTTCAAATGAACCCCTGAGTGGACTTTCATATGGCTCTGCTCTAAGAGTATCCCACCCAGCTGAGAGCTGTTCTGTCTGGAGCTATAACCCAATGCCTGAGGACCCAGGCCACTATCCATGGTGGCACAGAAGGGGTCAAAGATAATGCTGATCTCACTCATAGTCAATCACATGCTGAAATCTATGCACATATATGCATATTTAATTAGGTACTTAAAAACACTTGACTACCAATCCTTGGTCTACATTAACTGTATATATTTTAGAAACTAGTATTTTAGATCTTTTTGGACATTTTATCCAAGAAAGAAATTCTCAATCATGCAAGTTGAATGGATAGACAAGAAAATTAGGCAATATTCCAGGCTAGTGATGTCAAATCTTCTAGAGCTTTCAATACTAACAAATAGCCCTCTGCGACCATAGGTTTGCCACCACTGCTCTAGGCAATACTAGACTCTGGGCCAAAGGAAGCCTAGGTTTAATAGTCTCAATAAAACTAGTGCATGATTGGATATATTATGGGTTGACCCTAGTGGCTCTATTATTACTCTTAGATAAAAAAAAAGACAACATTTAGTAGAGAACTGGACCACTGGAAGCCCAGGCAGGAAAAGAAACTCTGGATTGAATTCCAATACATCTTTAAAAGAGTGTTAGAGAAAATAATGGTACTTAACTTTAGGGAATACAAGCAGAAGAAAATATATATGAGCAGGCTGATCTTCTATGACTGTTCTTCATAAGTCCTAGGCATGTTTTCTGTCATCAAGCAGAGTGCTTCTCAAGTAGGGGCTGGAAAGAGCCCACTGTGCCAGCCAATGCCAACTTTTCTCTTCAGAGAACATCCTAAGGGTGACTGTCCACCATGCTTACACACAGAGGTGATCCCAAGGGGTACTTCAACAGAAGGACCTTTCCTGTGGATACCAATCCCAGCTTATTTCATCCAGGAAAGAGGTTTAATTATCCTGCTGTGAAATAAAGTGGCCAGCAGAAACACATAACTTCTTTCTCTTCTGTACTCTGGGCAACCAGTCATCTCTTGGGAAGGACCCATTCAGAGCTTATCTAACACACCAGGGAGGAGAAATCTTTGAGGCAGGGAATATTTAAAACAGGGGACCTCTGAACAGTTTTTCTCCAGCCCACCATCTCTAGAAACATCCTCAGCTTATATACAAAACGTAGCACCATTTAACTTAGTAAATAAAAACTTTAAATTTTAAGTTCAGAACAAAATCTAAAAGTTTTTTCACCTATTAAAATAAAATGGCAGCTAACACTTGGTGCTTACTAAAGGCACTGTCCCAAGACCTCTAGATGTGCTAGCACTTTTAATCTTCATCACAACTTAGTAAGGTAGCTACTGCTACTATTACCATTTTACATAAGGTGTAGAGAGACGCAATTTGTGTAAGGCAACATTCTCTTCAGAGTCTGCTTTTCACCATTACATTATGAAAATAGCCTCTAAGCATTCATCCAACCAAAATAACAAAAATTATAGGAATAATTTTTAAAATATATGAAATAATAGACCCAAAAATGAGACTAGCATGTAACTGAGCAACACTGTAACAGAGCTATTTAATCAACCTAACATATCAAAATATTAAACTTGTCAACCCGAGACTGAGCCACTCAAGTTTCCTGAATTTATCAAAGTTTATCTTCAATGTTTATCCTAAATGCTCATTTTTCATGCTTGCAGTTTTTGTGGTGGATGAGCATTGAGCATCATCGGCTCTCATTCACAAGACGCATAATTATTTGACTTTTGTTGTAATGCCTATGAGTATCGGTGTTAACTAAAGTTCCTCTCTTTCTTAGAGAACTTACTAAGGACTTTAAATAGTCATCTACATCATCCTGTACCCCAACATTGTCTACATATCCCCCTATAATCCCCCAGGTTTATCAGGCTTTGGATGGAGCCCCATGACACACTCATGAGTTGAAGCAGATGCCTTGATGTGTAATTTCACAAGCAGGTTTGGCAATACATAACAGAAAACTGAACTTGTGATGTCTTAGCTAACAGGCTTTGTTTCTGTCTCTCTGTCTCTGTCTGTCTCCGTCTCCCTCCCTCTCCCTTCCCTTCTCTCTCCTCATCCTCCTCCCTCTTCTTCTCCTTCTCTGTCTGTCTTTTATTCTCTCACTCACTCACTCTCCATCCCTCACCCAAATCATAAGACATCAAGAGCTTGATAGTCCAGAGATAATGTGCCAATAGATGGGGATGTAGGTGCAGTGGCCCTCTTCTGTCTCTGCTTCACTGTGTGCTTGGGGTGTGGATCCAGTCTCCACACACTAGGCACTATGATATTAGCACAGAGAGGAAGAAGGGAAAAGGGCAAAATGAAAGGTACACACCCACTGAGCCTGGCTCTCATCTGAGAGTCATCCTCTAAGTCTCCTGTTTATATCTCCTCGTCCAAAGCAGCAACACATTGTCATCCTCAACTGAAAAAGGATTCTAAGAAACGTGTTTTATAGCTGGGCACTTTGCCATCTGGAAAAATTTGGATTCTAATGGCAACAAAGAAGGTGAGAGTTGAATTAAGTGGTCAACTCTCAATCTGCCAGGCTCACATTAGTCACGGATGAGAGAATCCTCATATTCTTTACCTTGCCTCTTCTTAACCAAGTGCGCAATTTGGAGTCTGTCAAATGAACCTCTGCTATGTAAGGAACTTTGCATTATAATTTAAAAAGCAATTCAAAGTAGCTTACATATAAGAAGAAGTTGAATAAGTTTACCTAACTTACAAGTATAGGAAATACTAGCTTTAGGTTCTACCAAGTTCAAGAGCTTAAATAATGTTACAGTCTTTCTCTTTTCCCTCCATTTTTCCTGAGCAAAGCTTTCTCTAGGCAGTGAAGAAAATGGCTGCTGGCCATTCATATCCTATAACCTTCAGCATTCTCATGAAAAGAATGATGCAGTATGATATTGAGACCTTAGAGATGAATAAGATGCTATTCTACATTTAAGGAATTCACACATCTAGTGGAAAATCTTTGTTGGGTGAATCAAGCTGTATGAAACTAAAGTATTGTGTTTCCACTTATTTGAAATATTTTCAGAAATTTATTATTCATCTCTAGTCTGTACTAGCAACCACTGTTGTTAGAAAAATAACCCTCCACCTCTGAGGTTAAAAATTGAGCATTATTCCCCAAATTATGTTCAAAAAGAGGAAGTTCTTCCATATTACCTAAACATGCACCATGCCAAATAAGTAACAGAAACCACACATGTTACATCTTATTGTTGTGCATTTCAGATGCTCCTCAACATATTAAGGATACTAAAAGATCCTAAACCAATCTGTATAATTTTATATAATCCAGTATTTTCCATATTATACCACTCAATAGTTTCCATTCCTTTTCTTCTTTACTTGAGTGAAAGTAACTCAGCCCTACAAAGCCAGTCCTTGGGTTTGAACGAATTTTTTTTTAAAGCAGGAGGAAATGAGAATTACAATTTACATTTTATAATGTGTTGCACAATCTGCCTTTGTAAAGACATAATTCTATGTTTGTGCCATAATGCATGTCATAACTACAGCAAAGGTAAACAGGGACCTAAGCAATGAAAATATGAGAGAACAGTTGGCTTTGGTGTGTACTGGGAGATTGAGTTATTTCTTTTAGAAGCAGCTCTGTCTTCCAACAGGAACCTAAGTGCATTTTGACAGGAGAATGCTGAATGGTTCATGTTGTTTACAATACAGTGTTTTCAGTTCCTTAATTATACACTGAAGTACCTAGAAATGAAATATTTCTTTTTATGTGCAACATACTTAATACGGTTTTGTCGAAACTACATGGTTCTCTTTGTATTCAAGCATGTTGCTTGGTGGCCTGTACATATTCATAGGCTCTCTGTGCACTTCGTGTTGCCAACCATGAGCCTTCAGCAGCAGCTAAACCAGTCCAGTCACCCTCCATGAGTACCTTGCTGCTTCCCTACATTCATGCCATTACAAAAGACATTCCTGCTATTCAAATACCCTATTATGAGGCTGACAAAAGACCACCTAACTCAAACCCCACTTCCTCTGAGAACTCACCTCTGACAGTAATATTAGTTTATAGTTACTGGGCACTGGCTATATGCTATGATATAAGCACTTCGCACACATAATTTTATTAATTTCTCACATATCTGAAAGTCCTCTTGGGTTATTTTGATAATTTTTCCCACTTTATCTGAGTTTTAGCCATTCTTCTCAACCATTTCCCTCCTCTAATTAAAAATAGGAACTATTTTAGAAAATTTCCACTAATGTATGTGTCTATGGATGGGATAGGAACTGTTCCCATCCCCTAACCATCTGACACAGAGTTAGTTGCAGGTGTTTTGTGGCAGATTGCAAACATAAAGGGCTCTGTAGAGTGTATTGAACTAAAGATCTGTTGAGGGACAGGGTAGGTTGTTAAAATCAAGTAAATAGGAGCTTCCTGGGACACATGGACCTTGAACCTCATCACAATCTAACCACTCTCTGAACTGTCCAAAATCTGGATCAGATGATTATATATATATATATATATATATATATATATATATATAGTCTGTTATATAAAAAGGAGAGAGGCAGGAATCCATTCACTGAAACTGATATTGTGCCTTTAAACAGTGTTTGATTTGAGCATCTAAAATACTGTCTCCACTGCTGGTTTAATTTTTATAAATGTTCTCTCTCATAGATCTTCTCAATAGCCACATCAGAGGAAAGTGAAGCAAGAATATGCTCCTCATTCAGACACTCCGTGCACTCCTGCTTGATTGGAATGGATATTGTACATAATATGTCCCTACAGATGTTTCCTCCAGTGGGGCACATTGAATTTCATTTAAATGCCAAGGCACAAAATCTAAAACAATGTGACTTTAACAAAAAATCTGATGAGGAATTTGATGAGAAAATGGCAAGAATTCCTGTGGCATTTGGGTAACAATTTCAAACCTTCATTTTAATAGAATAAACAGGATCATATTTCATTCAAATCTGGCAATGAGATGAGCTTTGGGTATTACATTGATATAAACCAATAAAGAATTTGCAAATTTGAAGCACTAATTAACAGACACAATATTAAATGAAAAAAGTTTGCTCCAGGGGCAAATATATTTTGAAGACTTTAAACTTTTATTAAAAGACATTTTGAGACATTTCTTTGGTAGTTTACTCTTTTACTACTTTTTACAAAATATAGGAATACTGTACTGTGCATTTTCAAACTGATACCTTTAATACAACATCTGATAATCCTTTTTTACTTTTTTGAGGCAATACATCAGTGTCTAAATGTTTTGAAATGCAGAGGAAACTAAGCCACAAAGTGAACTCAAATATAACAGAATAATCAGAACAGGCTAAATTTAAGATACTCTCTCAATGTCTAGAATCAAAAATACTATAAATATTTAAGTTTACTCTGTTGAGTACATCCTATAGCAATTATCAGAGCCATTTTCAGGGAATAGTCAATTAGGTCAAGTATCACAAGCTAGAGAGGATAAGCAAAAAACTGGCCAGAAAAGCAGGAGGATGTGGTTCCTCCACTACCTTGGACTGGAAGAGATCTTAAGATTTTAATTGTGTAATCAGCTGATGTCTCACTTAGTTCCACCACCACCACCACATGCCAAGAGCAATCCATCCACAACTACAAGGATGTCTTTGTGCTTTCTTGATGCCTGGATGTCTCTGGGATGCTAATTTGAACCTAATTTCTCCTGGACAAAAATGTAAAGGGAAGTGAAAGAATGGGTGTGAGGAGACACAAAGGATTTAACTCAAGCATTACAATGAGATAGCACTTCTTACATGAACAATCTATTGATTTTTGGCTTTCTGTGAAAATTCTATTGTGATAGTAGCAGAGGAAAAGCACTCTGAAGGCCTTGGCTTACTGGTCACAAGTACATTACAAAAAAAGAATTCTCTCTGCCCAATTGCAATGCCTCATGGAGTTGCTTCCTTAAAACTACAGTATCAAAAGCCATATGTATCTAAACACTCATACTTCAGAAAATAGGCAAGACTGCCACAATATTAAAGTATTAAACATGTGAGACTGACCTTCATAAAAGATACTGTGAGTTAGGGATAGGGGAGTTGGCAAATATATGTATATCTTTAAGTGTTTGTATTCCTAAACAAGTAGTTATTTGACTTTTTGCTTAAGTATGGCTACAACAGAAGTCACCTAGTGTTACTAGTAACTGTACCACTAACTTTTTTTTTTTTTTTTTTTTTTGAGACAGGGTCTCACTATGCCGTTCAGGCTGACCTTGAGCTCACTTTGTAACCCAGGCTGGTCTCAAACTTGCAACAATCCTCCTGCCTCAGCCTCCTGAGTGCTGGGATTACAGGCATGCGCCACCATGCTTGGCTCCAATAACTTTATAATCTATGTCCCACTTACAGGTTTTTATCAAAATCAAATTTGATATATATTATTAGTAAATACTATATTTTCCTTCTAAGAAGAAAGGAAAAGAGGATTGAGGATAGTGCAAAGAATTTTATGTGCATTTTATTGTACAAACTGCCCCAGGAGGGACATACTACTGCATCTATATTACAAACAAGAAATGTAACACCAGAAAGGTTAAGTAAATAATCTACGATCACATGACCAACAACCACAGACCATGTAGCTTCAGCTCCAGAATGTAGGTTTTTTCCTACCATGTCAGAACACTAGTAAAATTGACTAAAAATTGAAAACTTTAATCAAATTAGTTAAACCATCAAACACAAATTTACCTTAGCTCATTTTGATTCAGAAGAAACTCCGATTTGAATAATATTAAGGCCAAGAATATCTATTTTTTTTT